>RCUC01134223.1:0-13680 GCA_003697995.1 Taxidea taxus jeffersonii
GGACTTGTGCTAGCACCTTCCATGACTCATCCTGGGCAACCCTTACAAGGACCCTATGTGGCGGCTGGCATCACCCTCTTTTGGAGTCGAGTCATGGAAGCCATAGGCAGCAAGCGGCACAGTGAAGGACGGGAGAGATGGCAACTTCCATTTTTACTTGACTCAGGATGGTTTTAGACATCTAAGTGCAGAGGCTGTCAGTTGCCCATAGGGTCGTGGTGAGCTAGGTGACCCCTGTCCCAAAGCCCGTGGCCTTGACCTCCACTGTCAAGGGTGATTCTGGTCTTGTACAAGATACCACCGAGAGTTCGTCCCGAGCCACAGAGGAGACGGAAATGGCGACGGTGGGTTTACACCGGCAGAAGCACAGAGGCACCAAGTGACTTGATGCCTGGGAGGGTTCTGCTGTCCCTCCCTCCTGCCTTGGGGTGCGGGTCTTAGACCCCAGCTAGTTCGGCTGCTCGGGAACTTATTAATGGAGACCCTTGGCCAGCTGCCACTCTGTCTAGGTGGGAAAGAGACGCCCCGACAAAACAGACACCACGTTTGCCTTCCTGTCACAGCAATGGATTGGCTGTCATAGGTCCTCTGTCACCGTCTTCTGTAACCCTACCCCCACGTAAGTCTGACCGGAGAAGCTGGTTCTCACCTCTGGCCTGAGCTACAAGGGAGGCAGCAAGAAAGGCTGAACTAGGGGCGCCTGGGCAGCTGAGATGGTCAAGTGTCTGCCTTCAGCTCAGGTCATGATCTTCAGGTCCTGGGATCGAGCCCCCACATTGGGCCCCCAGCTCTGCAGGGGGCCTGCTTCTCCCTATCCTCCTGCCTCTCCCCTGCTTGTGCTCTCTCTGCCTCTGTCTCTCTCAAATGAATAAATAAAATCTTAAAAAAATAAGAAAAAAGAAAGGCTGGACTCCCAGTGGAAAAGTCCCCCAGACAGACGGCGGGAGGTCACAGGTGCACAGTGGCCACCAAGCGGGAAGACAGGATGAGAGCACGACACTCAGTGTGTCTCCCCTCCCCACCCCGTCCTTAGCAGTTTGTGTGTAAAAGAGGCCAACATATAAACTCCAGCTTCTAGAACATGCGTTGAATTACATAATTTCAGCTATAAATTTAGTGCCCTCTAAATGCTCAGGGCCAAAAACAGGGTAGGCCGGTGAATGCTTCAGTGAATGATCTTGGTAAGAGCCTTGTAACCGTACTTTACGGTCAGAAATGAAACAGTTCGTCTCTGAAAGATTTTCTGACAGTGGCTGAAAGCCCCCAGGTTTCTCTGGCAGGGGTGGAGAGGAATCTTGAGAGCATCCGGCTCCGGTACCGGGGAAGCCAGGACACCGGGTTCCCAAGGGCACCGTCACTTATGACCTGTGCGCCAGAGCTCTGCCAGCAGAGTTCTGCTTTCCAGCTCCAAAACAAAAGGACTAGAACACTTCAGTTATGCTCACACTTCTGTGGAGCGGCAACAGTCCCCAGCAGAATGCCCAGGCCCACGTCAACCCAGAGGAAAGGGAGGCCGGTGAGGTGGGGGCACCCGGGACGGCCTCCCACACCCTACTGGGCCTGCTGTAGCTCCCAGAGCCTCCTCGTCGCCCCCGTGGGACCTGAAGGATGACGCCTGGAAACCACTCAGTTTCATGATCTCTGGAGTCCCTTCGGGGACTCTGATTCTGTGAGTCTGGAACTCTCCTCCCAGATGCAAGATTCTCGGCCTTGGCACTACTGACCTTTCGGGTTGTGGAAGGTTTCTGGCAGGCGAGCCTGTGCAGCCTCCCCAGCCTCTATGAACTGGACACCTGCGGCACCTTTAGTTGCACTGACCCAAAATGTCACCACACCTTGCCAAATGTCCCCTGGGGGACAAAAGTCCTCCCTAACTCCTTGACAGCCACAGTCCTAGATTAATTCAAAATGCTATTAAATGTCTCACTCTATTGTGATCAGCCTATGGCTTCTGCTCATTCATTAAAAAAAAAATACCATCTCCTTTGAAGCTAGCAAGAAGGACTTCCTTCCGCCGTCCTGCGATCTGCCAGGAAGCTCGTTTCTTTCCGACTGTACTCCCCATGACTCCTGTTCCCTGAAGACCACACATCTTCCAGCTAATTATCCTTTCTAGTATCTGAATCTCCCCAGAAGCTCAGGACATCGAGCTGGGGTGGCCTAGGTTACACCAAGCCCACCACTGCCCACACCTTGCACCTTTGTCCTCAGGCACGTAAGAGCTGAAACCCAAGTCCTGACTAGAACGACCGTTGTCTTCACACATGATCCCACCATCCTCTTCCAGAGGACACGGATCCCAGTTAGTCCTGTGAACCCCTGGTCCCCATCAACACAGCCCATGCAGTGAAAAGGGCCAGCTGGGAACGCGAAGGAAGGTGACCACGACGGTGAGGATCCGGGTCATTAACCGGTGGTCCTGGCGGTAGGTGGGGTAGTTTCTCAGCCGCCGCCACCCAGCACAGGGCGTCGCAGGCTCTGCTCGTACCCTGAGCACTTCCGACTTCAGTGGAAATTGTCCAGAGCTTCCCGGAAATCCCGTCGGCGGCGCTCTGGGTGCGGGCCAGCAGAGCCTCCAGCGGTCTGGACTTCAGATGCACTCGTGGAGGAGGCTAGTTCACTCCTCTGAAGCCGACTCCACAAACTCCGACAAACTGCCGCACGCTGGCTCCGAAATCCATTCGCTCTCAGTCCGGAAGCCATGAGTCCGAAGTCCGTTTCACTGGGCTTTCGGATCACGGCGTCTGCGGGGCCACGCTCCCCCTGACGCTGCGGGGGACCACCTGTCCCTTGCCTCGCCCAGCATTTGTGGGCTGCCGGCATTCCTTGGTCTGCGGTCACGTCACCCTGCACCTGCATTCACACGGCTGCCCAGGGTGTGCGCGTGCATGCACACGCGTGTGCGTGCCTGCGGTCTCCCTCTGCTGCCCTCCTGTGGGATGCGTGTGATTCCACTGAGGGCCCGCCAGGATCATCCAGGATAAGCTCTTCATCTCGAGATCTTTAATTTAATCACATCTGCAAAGTCATTTTTTTAACCATATACAATAGCAGTTGACGGGTCCCAGGGAACAGGACGGGGCCGAAGGGGCAGCTGTCACATGAGAGACCACCGGGATCAGGGCGGATACTACCTGTAGCGAGTTTTCTCTGGTGCAGACAACAAATCCCTGCGCATCAAACTTTCATTTGAACTGCACTTGGTTTCTTATGGATTCTTCTGCGAATTAATAACACGAATGAAATGTTACGTTCTCACTTTCCATTCGCAGCAAACCATGATTTTAAATTAGGCTTTCATGACACTCATCCTCGTGACAACCCCATGAGAGAAGACAGGTGCTGCTGTTTATCCCCATTTTAAAGATGGTAAAAGGGAGCCCCAGAGAGGTCAGGAGAGTAGTCCAAGGTCACACAGTAAGGAAGGGGGCACTGGCCGGAGGGCCCACTGCCTTGTAGTGTCGTAACGGGATGGCTGAACCAAGTGACCGGTCCTGTCCATGAAGCCGGCTTGGCCCTGATTCCGCAAAGCGTGCAGTTCGCTCCCGGGTCCCGCAAACACCTTTTACAACAACCCGCACCAAGAGTGAAGCCCTGATCGGGCTCTCTCTGAGGGCAGACGGGGCGATACGCCTGGCTGAGGAGAGATGGGTTATTTTCAGCGTTTCAAGGATTTCAGAACACAATCATGAAATGCAAATATTAGGATGGAGCCCACATGCATATGCAAACTGAAAAACATCATTTGTTGTTCATAATCCCCGACTGCAAAGGACAGAGCCAGAAGTATCCTTTGTTTGCTGAAAGAGAAGACGGACCTGAGAAGAGCAGACTGGAGCAGCTAGGAGTCGCCGCACTTAGCATAAGAGAAGAAAGATCCGGAGGATCCCGACGGGAGGAGGTGGAGGTACCTGGCAGCCAATGAGGAAAGGAAAAGGTGCAATCAGGAATGTTAATAGTAATTCTGTTAAATTTTACTGGGGAACATGACAGGGTCCTCTCTGCTTCCTCTTGCATTAATTGCCTGTTAAATCTCTTTATGCAAAACATGCTTCATAGAGCTGAATGGATTTTAGTTAATTAATTTATTTGTGTGAGAGAGAGAGCATGCCTGCGAGGAGGGGGAAGCAGAGAGAAGTAGGCTCCCCGCGGAGCAGAGAGCCCCACATGGGCTGGATCCCAGGACTCTGAGATCGTGACCTGAGCCGAGATCGTGACCTGAGCCGAAGTCAAGTGTTGGCTGCTTAACCCACGCAGCCACCCAGGTGCCCCATCAAATTTGGTTTTTGAGCAAAGGATGCTGAGCCCTACTTCTAGAAGTGTGCTGGGACAGCCACAGAGGCTGCACCCACAGGGTCACACAGTTATGTTTTAAAACTGCACGAAACCTTTTCAAATGTCCAGTGGATTAACTGTGGTTTGGGGGATCAGGTGGGCAGGGGTGAGACGTTACTGCGTCTCAAACAGTGAATGTGCATGGGAAAAAAAGTTTACGAAAACGGGTCAGGGAAGCAGGGAAAACCCACAATCCCTCTATTAAAACAACAGCAGCAACAACAACAACAACAAACCCGACGCGCATGTTATTCAGCTGCAAACACACACCGTCTCTCTGATGCGAGCGCCAGACAACAGCGTTCGCGATCCCGCGGCCTTGTCTGCAGCGCTCCGGGCTCCCATGGGCGTCTCCGTTCAGCAAGGTCTCCAGTCTGCTCATTTTCGGATCTGCGTTCAATCTCTGCTGTGGTTTTCCCGTCACCTCCCTCCTTCTGCCTGGATCAGTCCTTTTATTTATAAATGCCAGCAGTTCACAAAGTTTTTTCCTTTCTGAGTCTGGGTCTGCACAGAGACGTCCACACACCCCAGATGGTCACCACTGGGAAGGGACATTCGATGCAGAACGCCCCCTTTGTTCTGAGCTCCACTGCTGTTCCTCCAAAGCCAACCAAGTAACCAACCAACCAAGGAAGCAACGTCCCCCTAAAGCTTACTGTATTCACGTCTTGTCTTTTATTTCGGGCCACATACATCACAGGCACTACTTTCCGAACTAGACTACAATATTAAATGAAAGGGGACTCCACATCTCAAGACCAACATTTCCTTTCCAGGGGACAGCATCTCGAATTGCATGATAAAGTCACACTGGTCCTCCGGCCCCTGCCTCAGTCTTCGAGGGCCACAGACACAGGCTGCTGCTACAGGTGACTGCTGGAGGTGATGGCAGGAGGCTCCTGGCTGTTCGCTTTGCTTTTTGTTTGGCTTCTTGAGCAGTGCGTGAACGTAAAATACACACAAAACGATTATTTGATACACATATACTTTAAAAAAATTTTTTTTAAGATGTTATTTATTTATTTTAGGGAGAGAGAGAGAGAGCAAGGGGAGAGACAGAATCTCGAGCAGACCCCTCTGAGCTCAGAGCCTGAGCAGGGGCTCAGTCTCACGACCCTGAGGTCACGATCTGAGCTGAAACCAAGAGACGGACGCTTAACCAACTGAGTCATCCAGGTGCCCCTGTATTTTCTTTTTTTGTGTATTTTCTTAGCAATTTTCAAGAGTTGGATGCTTAACTGACTGGGCTCCCAGGCGTCCCCCCAACCTCAGCGATTTTCTATCCCCTGACCCTGTCACCCCGCTCCTTGGACATAAATCCCCACTTGTCCTTGTGTTTAGAGTTGAGCTCTCTCTCTCCCCTATTACAGCAGAGTTAAGCCCTTACAATCCTCTTGAATAAAGTCTTCCTTATGGTTTTAAGTGTCATCCATCTCTTTAAACCTCCTTTGAGCGGAGGACGTGAGTGCTTGGGGGTGGAGAAAAATGTCCTTGAGACTGGAAGGAGGATAAAGGGGCAGATACCGGGGTTTCCACCACAGAGGAGTCCTACGCGCAGGTCCCCGCGGTGCCCCAACGAGGCGTGGCTGCAGGAATGACTTGAGAAGGCTCAAGAGCAGGGAGGACCGTCTAGATCACATACGGGGCATACCTGCGAGGCGTATCCATCATGGAGCGCAAGGGTCTGCTCTGCTTTCCGCCAGGATGCCTGCACCCTTCCTGAAGTAGGTGGGAGGAGGAGAGCCGAAGAGCGTCCCTGGATGTCCACCAATTACACCAGTGTCCGCTCTATTCAAAGACTAAAGACGTGTATTATTTCTCGTCCCAGAGGGTCATGCAACAAGTGTACAGCAGGTGCATAATAAATAACTCCGACCTGCTGGGACATCTGTGGGAGATGAGAAGCCGCTGAGAACGACACTGCAGAGCAGGACCTCAAAAGGCAGAGGACAGTTCTGCAGGGGCCCACTGGGTGGCCCAGCATGAGGCAGTCACGTGAAGCACTTCCTCCCCGCAGAGGATATGTTAACGGAGGCCCCATTTCCGACTTTTCCTGTTAATCTCAATGCTGTGTGTTTCCGCCCACCGAGTAAAAGGCACTGAATTCATACACACACGAAAGAACACCACAGCCTTCAGCCGTCCAGCCATCACTCTCCAAATATTCTGGTAAGTCCTGTCGGATGAAGGGCCGCTTTCTTCACTCTGCTTCCAGGAGACCCTCCCGTCCTCACCTGCCTGCTTTGAAGACTCGCCCCAGACGTGACTAAACACCCGCTTCTTTTTTTTTTTTTTAAAGATTTTATTTATTTATTTGACAGAGAGAGAGAGATCACAAGCAGGCAAAGAGGCAGGCAGAGAGAGAGAAGGGGAAGCAGGCTCCCTGATGAGCAGAGAGCCCTACGTGGGGCTCGATCCCAGGACCCTGAGACCATGACCTGAGCCGAAGGCAGAGGCTTAATCCACTGAGCCACCCAGGTGCCCCTAAACACCCGCTTCTTAATGAGAAGGGAGTGCCGAGGGCCAACAGTTTATTCCAACGCCCTCCGCTTAAGGAAAAGGGAAGACTCCCTCCTACATCCTATCCCCACCGTTTCCCTCAGGTTGTGTTCGTTCTAATGCGCACCAGCTATCTCCGGGGCTCACACTCGGCTCTCCCTCTCTCAGTCTGCGGTGCGTCTGTGAGATCTAGACAAACAGGTAGTTTTCTGCCTAACACTCATTCGTAAGTGGCTGGGTTTCACTCCGAGGCATGAGACCTTCCCGGAACAGGAAGTCTTACGTCTCCGTAATGTCCCTCTGCTTTTCGTATTAGTCCCAAGCCCAGTTCCTGTGTGTGAGGTCTGCTCCGTCCCCCCTCCCTTCAACGTAACAGGGAACAGGAGCTCTGCTCCTCGTTGTTGCTGGGATGGCGGTGAGTTAACTCTGGGGGAAACTAATATGGCGCCCCAAAACATCACTGTAGGGGACCAGAAAATGCCACCCCAAAACATACCTCTTTGGCACAGAAATTATTCTGAGCTGATTATGTTGAGAAACAGGAGAAGCTCTGGAAACAGAGCAGAAACTTCCCTTTTGCAAGGGAAACTAACATATATGAAGGAAATCTCCGTTTGCAGGGGTGCGCCTCCGTACCAGGAGAGAAGGAGGACTCCACAGCAGAAGAGACTCTGACTGTGGACAAGACACTGGTATAAATCTATGTCACAAGCCTTATCTTTGCCCACAGGACTTTTCCTGGCCCCCTTCCCGTCAGCGCTTTCCTCCACACCCTTCTAACTCTTTTAGCTGAAGACGTGTTTAAGCCCAATTCTAAGTCACCTCTCAGAGTTTACCCAACCCAGAGTCTCCCCCAGGTACAGAAGAGATCTACATATTAATATGCTTCTGTTTGTTTTTTCCCTTGTTAAGCTGTCTTTTGTTGGAGGAGCCCCAGTTGAGACCCTAGAAGAGAGAAGGAAGAAAACATAGCTTCGCTACAGTTTCTATTTGTTTTGATCTGCCAGATGTGACCAAAAATTCTACCTAAGAAATAGGGATCGTGTAATGGTTAGCACTGCCCCCGCGCCGGGCTGTGGTCCGACACGGACATCCCTGTCCATCTGATGGACGTCTCTAGGGCCACCCGTGTATCTGGCGCATCCATCTACTGCTCCACGCAGATTTTCAACCACCCGGAAAGCTCTGCTTCCTTCCTTCCGGGAGCAACCAAAGGTCAGTCAGATGTTCGCTGGCTACAGCACAGAACCGAGCCCACCGTACCTGCGGTGGGAAACCGCCTGCCCACCACTGAGCCCGGCAGCAGGACGGGGTCAGCTCCTCACCGGAGCTTTGCCGTGACGCTCCGTGGCAGGATGGGGGTAGGTGAGCGCAGAGGCCCTCCTGGGGGACACAGCGTGAACGGGTGGCTTGTGTGCCCTGCCTTCCTCTACCGCCTGCTGTTGGGATTAGATGTCATTAGCTCCTTTCTACAAAGAGGCTTATTTTAAACTGTAAATGCAACAGCACAAACGTCCCTCCCATCCCAGGCCTCACGCTGGAATTTCAGAAGCGAATGGCCGGGGGCTCCCACCACAGGCCCTACAGTGGGTACATGGAGTCAGACATGTCACCCACCTCAACCTTCGTCGAAGTCCCAAGAACCAACGATCTCTCCCGAGACTCCCAGTGGGGTCTGAGAATTAACCAGGACAAAAAGTGGACAAATCCCAGGCCAAAGCTTTTTTCAGGTCTGCTTCGTGCTGGAAGTCTGGCTTGTTCTCTTATGCAGACAGGACTACCCTTGAAAGAGAAGTCATCACCTGCCCGATGTTGTAGGTGCCCAGTGGGAAACCCTGTCCCCCACCCCGGCTAGGGAGCGAGGCCTGCAATCCTGAGAGACGGCTGGTCCCGCAGGGCTGGGAACAGTGCTGCAATCAAATTGAGGTTCAAGGAATGTTTGCTGAATGAATACACGGGAAGATGAATAAAGACTCATTAAAATGCAAAAAACTCCACACCCAAACCTAGCGTAGTAATATCCACGGGACACATTAAGCTGTCACTCAATCTTTCAAAATTGTAACGTGTAAGAGTTTACGGGAGATTAGCAAGTCAGTCATGGAGGGGGGTGCGCAGAAAGGGGGATGCGGAAAGCTAAGTGAGCAGCTTTAACAGCAGAAGCCGGAGGAGCGGATCGCGTGTCTGTGGACAAGGGCAGGAGGAATCCACACCCAGTGAGGGTTTGTGCAGCGGGGGAAGGCGCTGCCCCAGGGCTGGAACAGAGCCACGGAGGGGGCAGGAGAGCATGCTGCCACGCGGCTTACTTCCGAGCCACTTGGGCACTCGTCCCCACCACGCCAGCCACAAGCTGCAGACGCTGGAGAAGGCCCATGGCCCAGCTTCCGGAATCAAGATCGCTGATTATGCAGGGTAGGACTTCAGAACAGAACAAAAAAACCCTGCCATATAATTATGAATGTTGCCTAAAATGAAACCTGGGGAATACCCACCCCTCCCCACCCCAACCCGGGCAGCCACTCTCGACCTGAATTCATGCAAAAAATAGACACTTCAGGCAGGAGTCCACACCCTGGAGAAAAGACAATTTACAAAGAAAGCAGACTCCTGCCCGGATGGGGTTCCCAGTCTGGGACTCCCTGAAGCAACAACGAGAATGGGGGAGCTGATGGCCAGGACAGGGAAGAACACTAATCATGGGGAGAATTGGGGGTTAGGGTTGAGGCAGCGCTGGTGATCAATTTAGAGCATATGGAGCAAAACCAAGGAGCTACTCGCAATTCGGCGGGGGTGAATGTTCTGACTATACTTCACGAGAGAGAACGTGCCAGAAACAAAACAGAGTGCAGGATGTGTTATGTTTGCTCCAGCGTCCCTGCGCCTGTGCTAACCAGAGATCCCCCTCCCGTGAGACACAGCATGGAAGAGGGCAGAGATCCCCTCTGCTCAGCCTGGCTCACGCCACCCCTTGGAGACAACCTGAGGAGGCAAACATCAAGGACTGAAATGCAGACCACCTCCTTCCCCATGAGTGACACTTCTTTTCCAGTAACTACTACAAAAGAAACCCTTCATACTTAAAAAAATTAAAGAAAAAAAATCACCAGCATGCAGTTGAAGCAAGAAATTAAGAATAAAGGTTTACATTTCTAAAACTTAACCACTGGGTTATAAAGAAAAAAAAAAGCTTCTAAATAACTCTTCGATCAAAGAGAAAATAAAAACTGAAATTATACACTATTTAGAAAATAGTGACAACTCTAACACTATGTATAAAAACTTATGAGCTGTGGCAAGATCTGTTCTCGAGGAAAACACATAACATTAAATGCTTTTGCTATTAAGCAAGACAAAAGGAAAATAAATGAGCTGAGGTTTCAACTCAAAGGGTAGAAAGCAAGAAACCAAGGCAAAAGGGGACAGGACAGAAGAAGCTGCAGAATTCAAATATAGGGAAAGAGAGGAATTGGTACATCAGGAGCTGGTTCTCCAAAAAGGCCAACTAAATAGATTATAAAATTAAATCTAATTGTAAAAGGAGTGAAAAAAACACATAAATGCCATTAGGACTGAAAAAAGGGCTCTGACCACACCTAAAGAAGCTTTTACATGTTTTAATGATAAAGGAGGGGAAGAAATGCCAATCCAGAAAGCTTTCTGAGACAGAGCTGAAAACTGGTAGGGGCCAACCACTCAAAATCCTGGAAAAGGCATCCGGATTACTATCCAAAAAGGCACTCAACCCAGATTATACTACAAATAAGTTGTCTTTTTTTTTCTTTTTGAGGAATAGAAAAATACCATGTAAACTGAAATAGCACAAAACATAAAAGAAAATGGGAAAGTTGGTCATTTTTCCCACACACGTATGAGGCTCGGCATAAAGGCAGTAAAGCAAACACACACACTGTGAAAACATCAGGCTAAGTGAACACAGCCAGTCACAACACACTACCCACCATGCTTGCGTGAAATGTCCAGATTAGGCAAATCTATAGCGACAGAAAGGAGATCAGTGATTGCCTATGGCTGTGGGAGTCAGAGGAAAATAGTAAATGATTTCTTTTAAGGGTGATAAATTATATACTAAAGTCACGGTAATGGTTGTACAACTCTGAAGATACAAAAAACTCATTTAATTGTATGTTTTAAATGAATAAAATGTATGACTGCAAATTTTATTTCAACAGGGCTGTTTTGTTTTAAGAAAAAACAGCATAGACACGATCTAAAGGAAAAACTACATACACGTGTCACTGATCAATTGAGTACTGAAAATTTTAACAAAAAATCCTGGTGACTAACATAGGAGAAACAAGTAGAGTTTATTCTAGGAATAAAAATATGGCCCTATTTTAGACAATCTATAAATACAATGCAAAATATTAATAAATGAAGGGAAAAAATAATCACATTGATAATGCCAAAAAGACATATAAAAACATTATGTATGTATTTTCAAGGAAAATCTCCTACAAAATTAAAAAGTAAGTTTCCTGAACCTGACGTCTTTTTCAAACAAACATCTAGTATTAGTTATAATGGTGAAATCCTAAAGCATTTCATTAAATCAGAAATGAGATAAGGATCTGCCGTTACCATCAATATTCAGTATTGCTCCGTAGATTTCAGAGGAGGCAATAAAAAAGGTAAATATAATGAAGGGAAAGAAAAAGGCAAAGCCATGTTTATTTGTTCTTAATGTGATGCTCTGTCTACCTTGAAAGAAAAAGTCAACAAAAATTATTAGAACTTATAAAGACTTCAGAAATGTGGTCAGTTGTCATTTCTAATGAAAATTTTTTATCAAGGGATGCCTGGGTGGCTCAGTCAGGTTAAGCATCTGCCTTCAGCTCAGGTCTTGATCCCAGGGTCCTGGAAAAAAGTCCCACATCGGTCTCCTTGCTCCGCGGGGAGCCTGCTTCTCCCTCTGCCTACTGTTCCCCTCCTTGGGCTCTCTCACTCGCGCTCTCTCCCTCTGGCAAATAAATAAATAAAATCTTTTTTTTTTAAAAAAGACACCTTTTTGAAGTAGAGCACACATTTTTTTCAAAAGCACAAAAATCTCAAGCATTCAGCCCTGTCAGTTCAAAAATTAAGCATACCCATTTAACCACTGTTCAAGTCAAGAAACAGAAGATGACCAGGCTCCCTGAATCTGCCAGTGTGCTCTTCCAGTCACTCCGCTGGTGACCTGCCCCACAGTAACTACTATCCATCCTGAGTACTAACCTTGCAGATTGATGGTGCATGATTTTGAAACTTATATAAAAAGAATCAAATAGTGTATACTATTTGGGATCTGAATTCTTTGATTCAACATCATGTTTGGGAGACATATGTGCCTTTTGTTTTGAAAAAAATAACATTAATATCCTCAGGTAATTAAAGACTATATCACATTCATAAAACAAGAACTGGGTGTTACAGCAAAAGATGAGTTACAGAATCAGTAAGAACACTTGAAAATTAAAATACAAAAGCAGAAATAGGAAAGCTTAGAAAATAAGGTGAAGCACATTTCCCAGAATATAGTCAAAAGGCAAAAAATGAAAAATAGAAGGGTAAAGAATAAAAACTTAAGAGAATTGGCCCAGGAGGTCTGACACTCAAAACAAGTTCCAAAAATGAAGAGCACCAAACACACACACCCATCCACCCCCCCCCCCACGCATGCACACACAAATTAAGAGTATCAACAACAAATATGCGTTTCCATTGGAAAGCTCTACCAAGCATCCCGCACAATGGACAGAAGTAAATCCCAACGCACATCATCAGGAAATTACAGAATACCTGGGGTAAAAAGGATTTCTAAAAAGATAATGACAAGTCACCTTCAAAGGACCAAGGTCAAAATGGCTCTGAACGTCTCAAGAGCCGTGTTGAAAGTTAGAAGGCAGTAAAACACAGCCTTCAACATATGGAAGAAAGATCATTCCAAGTGGGAAGCATGAATCCAGATATTTCTAGACAAGCCAGGACTAAAAAGTTTACTTGAAGATATGCAACACTAAAATGAAGAGGTAAGTCAAGAAAGTCAAGGCATGAGATCAGAACACAGAGGACCACACCCAGGAGAGAGAGAAAGGGAAGTCTAGAATCCGTGCTATATTGCACAGCCTATTCCACTGCAAAGGGCCAGCACACTCCATTTCATTTCCTGAAATGAGGGGGAATTCAGACAAGAGGCAGTGGGTCTAGGGTTGGATTAGTGACGAGTACATAGAAAACAAAGCAACCAAACAGAGAAGGACTAAGTATAGGAAAAACAAAAAGCTGAGCAGGAAAGAGGAATAACCAAGTGTACCGTGGAGATGAGCAGTAAGCTACAATAATACAAATATTTTTAAATGACCTGAACAAAATCACAGCATAATTATCATGGGGGATGGGAAAGGGACGAAAGGTGCACACAAATGCGGCAGGGATAGCTATGAGTAGGAAGTCAAGAAATCCTGCCTAAATCTCAAAAAACAAGTAGGACAAGGAGTGTGTTATTTGGAAAGAGACAGGCAGACAGAAGGGCCATTTTCAAGAGTGGAGAGTGGTCCCTCTAGAGAGTGAACAGAGCCTTCTAGAATATGTACTGGACTTTTAAAACTCATGTGCACATAAATCTCATAGAAGGACCACATAATTTAAAATACATAAGACCCGGGGCACCTGGGTGGCTCAGTGGGTTAAGCCTCTGCCTTCAGCCCAGGTCATGATCTCAGGGTCCTGGGATCGAGCCCCGCATCGGGCTCTCTGCTCGGCAGGGAGCCTTCTTCCCCCCTCTCTGCCTGCCTCTCTGCCTACTCATGATCTCTGTGTGTGTGTGTCAAATAAATAAAGTAAAAAAAA
>RCUC01134225.1:0-100381 GCA_003697995.1 Taxidea taxus jeffersonii
AATCATTTTTTATGCATTATGCATAGGCATACATACACACATAAAATTGTTATACTTGTCACACTGTCCCTATTCTGTGATGTGTTTTTCTGCATCAATATGTTTAGAAAGTCTATCTTTGTTAGCTGGGATGTCCTGTTTATATAGACTGTCTTCTGTGGAACTTGAGATTGAACGTAGCTTATTTATTGTTACTCAGAAAAAGTAAGGACAGCTTCCATTTCTAATTGAGAAGAGAGGTACAGAAAGAAACAGCTGGGGGCGCTGGTTTCAGGGACATCAGGTGTCCTGATCTTCAGTTCCTCAGCTGAATGATTAATCCATACTTCATCCCTTATTTATAAGGGCCAGGGTCAGGAACCGCAAATCAGCATAAAACAGACAGTAATTGCTCTCAGGGCTTTAAAACAAAAACACATTTTTCAGCTGGAAGAGCAAGATTTCAGATTTCAAATCCTTTATTTTACAGATAAGAAATCAGAGACTTAGAAATATTATTAATTTATCCAAGGTTACACAGCCCAAGTCTCCTGGCTTTGCCCCAGGATTGGGTTTTCTTTTTCCTGTTTCCACAGATCTATCTCAAGGACTTCAGCAGTCATCAATAAATTAGTCCATATTTTTAAAACAAACCTTTGCAGCTCACCAACTATTAAAAAAAAAAAAGGTTCTGTATTTGAATCTTTCTTTGAGCAGGGGCACTGCACTAAGAATTAATTCATACTTAATCAATGAACAGGGATGGTGACAGATGACTTCAGTCACTTCCAAAGACTGAAAAAGTCAACATCTGCTCGGGTGGGACAACCACAGGACCTCCAGTAGCCACAAATACTACCTGCACTGAGAATTAAATTTAACTGGTATGTTTGAGGTATTTACTTAGCACAAAGCCTGGTACACAGATACTTCCTATTGGTTAAGCATTCTTATTTAAAGATGTCCTCTTTGCTGAAACCTCTTTCATTGCTCTGAAATGAAAGAAACTGGGGACCACTGTGCCCTCCTTGCCAATACCCTAGCCCAAGTCAACTCCCCAACGCTTGTTGTTTTTTTTTTTAAAGATTTATTTATTTATGTGACAGACAGAGATCACAAGTGGGCAGAGAGGCAGGCAGAGAGAGAGATTGGGGGAAGCAGGCTCCCCGTGGAGGAGAGAGCCCAATTCGGGGCTTGATCTCAGGACCCTGAGATCATGACCTCAGCCGAAGGCAGAGGCTTTAACCCACTGAGCCACCCAGGCACCCCCCCAACACTTGTTTTAATCAAAAAAGTGCTGATGATTATGTTGAATACACAGCCATCTGGGTCAATTCCAGAAGAAAAAATGAATCCTATTTTATTTCATTAGGAAAAGTGTCTTCCCACTGTGGAAGTCAACACTTTTCCTACTTGGCATCTCTGCTCAGTCGTGAGTGGAAATGGTTTCTAATCTTCCTTCCAGCCCCTCTCCAAGTCTTCAGGCAACTGCCATGTGCCAGCTGGCAATGGGCTCTTGAGTTAAGAGACTCCTTCTCAGGTTTTTCACATTTGCTGTATTAACAAGTTTATCCATTTGATTTTTTCCAAGGCTTCCTCTCTAAATGAAAAGTAAACATGCCATTGTCCTTGGATAAGAGCCTCTTTGACCTTCTCTCTTAGCAGCTTATGAGAAGCAGATGCTATGTGATTATAATTTGGGCCCAGGGAAACCCATCAGTGTTCTAATCATATATGTGTAAGCCAGATGTTGGCCAAGGAATCCTGGCCCCTTGAAATGTAGACAATCAGTTTCAATTCTGGTTCCATGCCCATGCACATTCAAAACATCTGCCCTCCCTCCCTATCTTCTTTCTGATTTCCTGGGCAGTCTCATTCTCCTTGTCACCTCTGTTCAAGGCAATTCCTCATGTGCTTCCTTTCTTTTTTCAGCACTGATTTTCCCCAAATGTCAAACTGAGCCTTGTAAGCAATTTCTATTCAATCAAACACATCCCCAAAGCACATATGATTATAATTCAATGAACCCAAGATCTATCATAACTTTTATGCATCCCAGTTCCTGAGAAGTCTTTTGGTCACCTCACCTTGGGAAATCTCTGCTAGCTGTTTTTATGAGAATAGCTTCTTCACCCCATTTTTCTGGTTTTCTTGCCCAGCCTATTTTGTCTTACCCTCTTACTCATGGAACTCCAAATTCCTCTCCTTCAGTTATACCAAGCCATTCAATTCTCCCAAGATAACACAACTGTTTCAGCTTACCTTTATTCACCAAACCCAAACCCAACAAACTCTTCAGCAGAACCATATAAGCTCCACCCTCCATAGAGGGCAGTCTTCATAGCTAACCAAAGCCTTCCTCCCCACTGCCCATTTTGTTCCATGGGAATCAAGTCCCTGGTTGGGAATGGGACCAGAGGACTACATTGGCCATATTGAGGTTTTTGTGGATTGCACCCCTGGAGTTGTGCAGTGCTCAGATATATGGCTATTTACAGCCATCTTGAATGTATCCACAGAACAAATCAATTGAAGCTGTAGGAATTGACACCTAGGGGAAGAATATTCAAGACATAGAACTGAAATGAGTGAACAGTTAAAATTATTGGCAGAGAAAGGAATGTAAAAGAATGAAGAAACAGGCAAGGAAGAAGCAAAAGTGGCTAAAAGGAGAAAAGGGAGCAGGTTTTATGACAAATGGGGAGAAAAAGGAAAATTGTGATGAGAAGAACACTGAGGGGGCAGTGGGAAAATGGAGGTAGCAGAGAAGAGGCCATTCTGCCCACATTTTTTCGTGGTTCACCACACTTTTGATGTTACCCAGCCTGTAGGCCACTGGCAGTGTAACCTAATGAAACAGAACGCAAGGCTTGAGCTCTGTTTCAAATTCTGATGAGTGTCTGTAGGTAGGTCATTTACTCTCTCTGGTCTAATCTCTAAAAGACAGCACTTAACCTCAACATAAAGGTCCCTTCTCGTTATGAGATACATGGTCTCCATGAAGTAGGATAGTGAATTCTTTAATCTCCTACCCTCCTGCACCTAGTTGCCACCCATATTCCCACCTCCTCTTCTTAATCTGGGCATATTGGAGCCAGACACCACGGGAAGGAAGCTCATGCTGGATGAAATATCCATCTACTATCTAGCTTGCTATTAGCTACCTAACAGGGTCCTCCCATCCCCCCAGGAGGCATCGCAATGTTCAAATGCATCTTTTTAACCATGATCCCAGCCACTTTAAGATTTCATGTAAAATCAGGTGATATTAAAATAAAATAAACTGGTTTTATGATTTAGTAACTCATATCACTGTTTGACCTAAAAGGGCAAACTACAGATCTGCCTATTCAACATTCATCAAGTTCCAGAATGGCAGATCTCTGCATAATCAAAGTCAGGTGGACTGAGGAATAAGGAGCACCCTGACCAAGAAAGAGGAGAGATGGTAACTGATGGACTGGGCTAGAAGATTCTTGAGGGAAAGTACAATAGCTGTCATAGCCCTCATCAAAATTCCCACCCTCTCAAAGCCCCAACTTTAAAGGCTTTGGCAGTTTAGGGGAAGGGGAGAGAGGGTGGATACAGAACTAGTGAATCTAATTTACCAGATGCTGTCATTGGCTACAATAAAATTCCTTCTAAGGCAATACTAATTACACTGTATATGGGAATCATTAAGTAGATCATTCAGGTCATGTAATGGGCTAAAGAAAAATAATTTTGGTCAAAGGTATCTCTTCTGTGTTTCTGAAATTATACAACGCAGACTAGATATTTCTCCACCTGTATGTCAAGTTGCATTTTTAAATTAAAAAAAAAAAATTGCCATGTGCTGATACTACAAAGGGAAAAAATGAGGGGATAAAGCCTGGGAGATAAAGCCTAAGAAACTGGTCAGGAGTATTAGGGATGCGGAACCATTATACTTGGAGCAGGCTTTAATATAGAGAGCAAGCCTGGCTGTAGCAAATGATGTGCCTAAGAATTAGGTCAGAGACTGGATGGCACTTATAGTTCTGTAAGTTTTAGGATAAGTACTGAGAGAAGGTTTCCATGGTCAAATATATTTGAGAAATGCTAAATTCTATATCTCTGTCTTTGATATCTATAATACATACTAAAGACCCTGAGGTTTCTATCAGTAAAAATTACCTAATTCAATAAATTTGAATGTTCTCTGGCCCCAAATTTACGGGGCCAGAGAACAATTTCCCTATTAGGCCTCTTACCATATTGCAGAACTGATATTCCAGGAACACACTTGGGGAAGGACTGACCCAACATCATTCTGATGTTCATAATTAACCTCTCCACAATAGGGAGATGACAGACCCAAAGAGCAATATAGCATTAAAAATAAAATTATCTCTGACTGGTATTCACAAGTGAAAAGCAAGAAGTGGGAGAAGGGGGTTATAAATTTGTCAGGTGTTTTCTTGCTAAAATAAGATGTAGATTGGCCAAAATCATTGAGATGTTTATTACCATAGAATGGAAGTATTTATTGCTCTAGACAGGTAAAGGACCACATGATACTGAGCTACCTTTGTATGACCTATTACTTGACCTCCTTTCCAGTCATTTTTCTTTCTTAATTCTTCAATAATACAGTTTTGTCATTAAGGCAAAAGCAATCCCTTATAAGTGTCGCAAAACCAAAGACTTTTTTTGGCAAAGTCTAACTAGCACCAGTACATGGAACACCAGGACACATGCAGTTCAATACCGCCTGTAAGAACTAAGTAAAGATTCTTGGACAAGGCCATGCCACCAACTAGCTGTGGTGCAACCTTGCCCAGACCACTTAACATTTGGCCATGACTGCCTTACTTCTGAAATGAGAGTATAGGACTTGATTCAGCTCAGAAGCCCTAGTCAGCTCCAACAGAACAGGAAACAAGATGAAAGAATGTTAAATATTCTGGCTTTAGAGTCAGACCAATCTTAACTTCAACCCCAGTTCCACCACTTATGCACTATCTGCATGCTTGGACCAATTATGGAACTTCTCTTTACTTGGGGATAATAGTAATCCCCAAGTGTCTATTAATATTCAGTTGACCTAATACATGTGGATTAAATAAAATTATATTAAAAATATTTATAGCCTGACACATAAAAAGGGATCTATAAATATTTCTATTATGATTATCCTTTATTTCCTATGCCATTGAATGCTGGGAATCTAGATAATGGGTAGAGAAAAAAAAAGGGGGGGGGAGGGGGCCAGTTTGGGCCAAGTTAAGTCCAGTCACACATAGCATAATAGCTTGATCATACCAGCCTATACCATGAGTTAGGACACTCTACTGTCAGATCACTGAGAACTTGAAATAAATTAAAATACTACCTAGTGTCAGTGCTCTGTTTATAACTCATTATTGGCTGCTGGTTGCATTGAGAATAAAATACCAAATGCCAGTAGATCCTGGTATCATCTGGCCCAGATTCTCCCTCCTCCTCACTCACTGTTCTAGCCATGCTGTTCTGACTTCAGGATTATGCTCCTGCTGTTGCCCCAGCCTGGATGGCACTTGCCCTCATTCTATGATAGCCTGTTTATGCTCATCTTTTGGACCCCAACTGAAATACCACCTCCTCAGAGAGGTCTTCCCTAATCATACCAACTAAAGTGGCTTCCATCCCTTAACCACACCACCCAAAGTGGCTTCCAATTTTCTTCACTTCCCTTGCCAAATCTCATACTCTTTTATCTTAGCACCCTATAATCAACTCATTTGTTGATTTGAGTCAAGCTAAAATATCCCAGAGCCTTATCTTAATCATTTATGAAAGCAGAGAGGAAAATTAAATCTAAAATTATTTTAGTCTTTATCTTTAGACTCCAGTGTTCTCTAACCCCAACTATGGCCTCTGTCTATTAAAAGCCTAAAAAAGAGAGAATCTTACTGGTGCAGCCAACGTTAGACATTCATCCTTAGCCCAATCAACTGTGGTGATGAGATGGAGCCATGTCATACAAACATGACCACTGTGAGCATGAGCTGGACATATACCCCCAAAACATGTCTGAGGAGTGTTCCAAGGTCCATGAAGCACAGTAAGAGAATCAAGCTCTGAGCAAAAGCTAGAAAACTTCTGCTCATTCAAGACCAACTCAGCATCTCCTCCTCCTCTTTCATAAGGCATCCCTTACCCACAAGAAATCTCTTCCTAACCAGCAATGACCACTTCCCCCTCTTGGAGTGCCCACATTAAAGCACGGATCTCACCGCACTGTGATTCTTCATGAATAAGTCCATCTCCCCTCGTGGGCTACAAGTACTTCATACAGCACTAGTGCATACTAGATGGTCAACAATTCTTTAATAAATGAATAGGTTAATATGTGAACCAACTGATTAACTGGAAATTAACTGGTAATGATGACATTTTAAATGGAAGGAGAGCAAAGAATCGTGTTGTGCAAAGTCAGATCAGATGTTAGTAGTGTTGAGATAGGGCCATGATATAGTAAAAGATAATCTGAGTACCCCAGGGACTAGTACACAGTAAACCTTCAGTGATTGGCAATTGTTCATAACAATGATGACGATTGAAGAACTTACTGATGAGGTACTTAAAACATTTTCCACTTCTAATAAAAACATACAAATTTTCTGATAATTTTCATCTTCTCTCTACATACTTTTAAAGGTCACTTTTTTGAAAGACCATTTTATCCTGGTTCTATGGGTGTATAATTAAAGTTCCAATAACTGCATTTCAGAGAATGCCTTAAGCTAAACTGAAATTAAAATCAAAAAATAATTCCACTTTTGTCCCAAACATCTTGAAGCTCTTTTGGTCTTTAGCAAGGAAGGGCAATCCAGTTTTTATCATTTACTTTGCTTGAATACAGCTGCTTCCTTTTGCTGAAGCAGATGGAATTTATCTCATTTCCAAAGTTTTGCTTCAGAATTTGGCTTTTCCCCCTTTTTCCTGGCCTGGTGTAAATAAGAACATGGGCTAAGAGAATGAAAACATAAACCAAGAGGAGCCATTTAAGGAGTTCTAAAGTGTGTTTTTATTATAAGCATTGCTGAAACTATAGTCCATCCCCAATTTCCCAGGAATGTTTAGGTGTTGGATGGGAGACTAATTACAGATAGTCTGCAGAGAGCAGTTGGTGTCAAAACGGACAGAGCTTCAGAGAAATAGACAGTTCTGTAAAAACATGTATGTTTCTCAGAATAACAACCTAAATAATTTGGGCAATGTGAATTAAAACTTGCTGAAATATCAGCCCATTTCCAATATGCTTGGAAACAGGCCAAATGTACTGTTTAGCAACAAATGGACATTGTTAGAGTGGACCTCAGTCACTGACATTCCAAATTAGGAATGTTTCATGAGAATACTGGGAGATGTTTGATAAAAAGGGCAGTTTTTTCCACATACTAACAATAATGATGGTGATTCCATAATTATTAATAAATACTATCAATGATATTTTATAGCTTAACAGTTACTGGCAGTTGGATTTGAATCTCAACTCTTGTCACTGACTATGTGACCTGTAAGTTATTTAACCTTTGTGCCTCAGTTTTTTCATCTGAAGTATGAATAGTATTTATCCCATAGAACTGAGGAGTAAATCCAGAGTCCATGGTAGAGGGGCACCTGGGTGGTTCAGTGGGTTAAAGCCTCTGCCTTCAGCTCAGGTCATGATCTCAGTGTTCTGGGATCAAGCCCCGCATCAGGCTCTCTGCTCAGAGGGGAGCCTGCTTCCTCCCCTCTCTGCCTCTGCCTGTCTCTCTGCCTACTTGTGATCTCTGTCAAATAAATAAATAAAATCTTAAAAAAAAAAAAGAGTCCATGGTAGAGAATGAATGATCTGTAAATTTTAACTCAATTGTTATTGAGATCTTCTTATGTATCTCAGGTTGGTTTGACAGTGAGGTCTCTGTTTTTAATCATTGTTCTAGCTTGCATCCTGGATGATGGATGGTAGGTGGGGTGGGTGAGGACAGACAGATGGGTGAAAGTAGAGCTAAGGAAAGAACAAATAGACTGAAGACCTGTAAGAGTTCACTTTGTGGTTCATATCATAAATTCAGAGAGAGATTTATAAACCATGATCTCTTTAGAGAGGAGGGAATCTTGGAACAAATCTCATTGTGTACTCCCCATTTCTTTCAGAATATTTTCAAGCAGGAAAATTCTGACTGAAATTAAAATTTATTTAACAAAGTTTTGTTGAATTATAAGTGAATAAATCAAGGATAAACCTTGGGTAGTGAAAAATAGAAATCTGCAGAAGATAAAGGACAAGAGGTAGCATATGGGGGCAAAGTGGCAGAGGCTTGGGTGAGGGGAAGTGGAAAGATGAGGCTACAGAGTGGAGGGCACCTCAGTGAGCCCTCTTCTGTAAGGAGGACAGAGCCTGGATTAACCCCTGTTTACAATCAAGCTCTCTGGGAAGCCAACTCTGAGACTGAGTCTAAAGTGCAAGATTTTTAAAATTTTATTTATTTGAGAGAGAGAATGAGCAAGAGAGAGTACACATGAGCAGAGGGAGAGGGAGAAGCAGACTCCCCCAGGGAGCAGGAAGTCTGATGAGGGGCTCGATCCCAGGAACCTAGGATCACAACCTGAACTGCAGGCAGCCACTTAACCAACTGAGCCACCCAGGTGCCCCTCATGTGCAAGAAATTTATTAGAACACGCCCTCTGGATCAATTCTGGTGGAAGCTGAGCTGTGAAGCGAGGTCCACCACCTCAGCTAATGCCATAGCGTGCTCTGGAGCTAAATGGCCCATTAGGTTGGCCTATGAGCAGATGACTTGGCCTTTGTACTCCTGGCTGGGGTCACCAGATGTGAGAAGTGGCACATGGGAGAGGCGGTTTTCTGCAGCTGAGCCCAGCTCTGAAGGTTCACAGAGCTGAAGGCTATCTGCTGATGGCACTCCTAACCACCAGAAGCAACAATCCTTTTTAGAAGGGTGATTTGGGTAACAGAACTATCTGTCCCTTACAGCCCCAGATGAGGGTTTTCCTACCTGCAGTCAAGCTGCGACCTGCATCAGCATCACCCCAAAGGGGCAGATTCCTGGGCCCAAACGCCTAACCTAATGAATCAGAGTCTCCAGGGCCAAGGCCTGAGTACACATTTTCTAAGCTCCATGGGTGATTTTGGTCCACAGTGAAGATTAAGAATAGCTATCCAATGAGAAAAAAAAGAAACTTGCTGCCAAACCAAGTAGGAACTTGAAAAAGTGAATTTCCAAATTTGGCTAATTCCAACAACGTTCAATGTAATTTACAAAGTAAATTCTTGCCTAAAATAAATTTTCCCCTCAGCAGCTTCTCTAGGCAGATTTTCCTCTGTGAGCTAGACCCATTATCTGTAGCTGGCCATCCATCCCGTATGTCTGCCCACAGACACCTACAGGGACACAGGGCTTCCAATAGATCAGCACGAGCCTGGCAGGCCTGGTGAGGCAAAGGCTGATTCATCGCACCAACAAGGTACACAGGCTCATTTATTCCTGTCTTCAGTAGAAAACTTGTTGCTCTGAAGAGCCCATAAGTTGAAAGTATAGCCAGGTTAAATCACTGCTTGGTGTAAAGAAATTTTGAGAAGTCATTGAATAAGCCCCCAAGCTCCATAACCCTCCAAGCACCAGAATATTCGGAAGGCAATTTCATCTGAAACATCCTCCCCGCCATTACCCTTATCTTCCAGCCTTCCTTCTGATAAGGTCTGAGGTCAGCAATGACACATTATCCTAACACCCTTTAAACCTAAACCAGAAATTGAATGAGCCAGGGAAAATTAGACCTATGGAAAACAGCAAGGTTTTCTTTCTGACAAAGTAAATATTTGTCACACACATTATGAGACTTAGAGCTCACATGGTTTGACTGTCAGAATTCACATAAGAAATAAAAACTGCAGGAAAAGCACAAAGATGTTCATCATGAGATTACCTGTAACAGTGACAAAAATAGAAACAGCTAAATAGGCTACAAAATGAGTATACAATATTACATTATGTAGTTGTTAAAATGTTTATGCAGAGTTTTAGATAATAAATGAAAACACTTCCCTTTGCTAAGTGAGAAGTGCAGGATACATTGTTGTTTATACAAGAAAGAATTCAAACATTAAAAATGCTTAGAAAATAAGACCAATTCACCAAAATGTTAATAGCTATGTGTCTGGAATTGTGTAATTGCTTCTTTGAGAATTTAAACTTTATAGAAAATATGTTAAACTTTATAGAAAATATTCTTTAAAGAAATATGTAAAATGTTAATAAATGCTTGGGCTTCTAAGTCTCATTCTTTATATTATCTACATTAAAATGCAGCTTCCTAAATAGGAAGACAATATTTGCTTCACAGATCTAGCCTGTTCATATAGAAAGATTATAGACATGATAATCTGTTAATAGGTATAGCCAATCCATAGACTTGGAGTTCTTTCATCTGTGTTTTCTGCAGAGTTTTATTTGTTCATAATCCCCAAAGAAACTAGCCCTTCCCTGGTGATACAATCACAGCCACAAGCACGTGCCTCTGGAAAGCAGCTTACCGCCCGCTGCCCCTAGACTTGTGAGAGCTACAGATTGCTTTGTTTTATGATCTGGCTGTCTCTCCAGGATTCTCAGGTATTATTTCTGGCCATTCTGTAAGGATTAATCGTCTCTGCTTATTCTTTCACGGAGAGAAGTAACAATAGACTTGATTGCAAATTCATTTACATAAAAATTATGAACAAAATTAAAAGTAAAAGGATAAGTTTTAAAAGCAGATAAGCTAGGGGAACGTGCAACAAATAGAAAAGGGTAGTATCATCCTTTTATTAAACGACTAACCAAAATGAGTTTTTTGAACAGAAAGATCTGTCGTATAGAACCTGTTTTTTGCATTTTCACCCTTTGTTCTAGTTCTTGAAGCTAGGAAGAGATAAAAAGAGCACTACACTAAAAGATTTGTACAGATCAAGAAGAAAAATAGTTCACATAAAATAGCTACTAGAAATGTATTAAGTAAACAAGTCAACACTCAAAAATGAGAAGTGATTTTTGATATATTCAATATACAGTGAAACAGACATTCTCATATGCTAATGATGGGAGTAGATAGCGATACAGCCCTTCTTGAGGTCTGCAAGGCAATATGGATCAACAGCTTTTAAAATATTTATACGCTTATAGTCTTTCCTAAGAATCTAGTCTAAGAAGACAAATAGAAAGTGCTCTGGTTGTTTGTTGCTGTGTAATAAATCTTTTAAAACTTAATTGCTACGGGTGCCTGGGTGGCTCAGTGGGTTAAAGCCTCTGCCTTCGGCTCAGGTCATGATCTCAGGGTCCTGGGATTGAGCCCCTCATCAGGCCTCTCTGCTCAGCAGAGAGCCTGTTTCCCTTCCTCTCTCTGCCTGCCTCTCTGCCTACTTGTGATCTCTCTCTGTCAAATAAATAAAATCTTAAAAAAAAAAAAACCGCTAAAACGACAGCAACCCATATTTAGCTCAAAAATGTGTGATTCTGCAGGGAAGGCTCATCTCTGTTTGGTGCAGCATAAGCTGAGGCAGCAGGGGCAGGAAGAACTACTTCCAAGGCTGGTAAATTGGGTCTGTCTGGGAGCTGGGATGGGCTGCATTCTGAGGTTCTCGATTATTCCCACCTGATGTGGGCTCCTGCATATGGATCGCTCCATATGCTGCTTGGGCTTCCTCATAGCATGGAGTACAGGGGCCGAGATTAAGAGTCCCATGAGACAGGAAGTGGATTCTAAAGGTTTCATAAGGCTTAGGGCCTGAAAATGGCTTAGGTTCCTTCTACCCAAGATTTAAAGGGAGGGACCTAGAACCTACCTCTGGATAGAATTATCTAGAGGGCCATGTTTTTAAAGTGCCATGGAAACATTACTACAAATGTTATAAGCCACTTATTGAAGTATTATACATGTCAGTAAAAATACAAAAACTGAATATTTAGTATTAAGGGAGCAGTTATGGTACATCTAAGAAATGGAATATTAGATGATTAAAAATTATGTTTATTATAAAGAGTTTCAAGTATCAAGGAAAATGCTGTTATATAAAAAATTATGGACAAAACTAACATACAATTGTGCAAAGAGAACAGTAGTCTTATATGCCTATAAATCACTAGTTTTTATTTTTTGCTTTATTGTTTTCTAGTAGTCCTGTAACATCCCATAACAAGTCTCATTATAAAAGACAAATATTTGATTTAATGCATTGGGGAGAACCCCACAGACTAAAATACCAGTTTTTTTTTTTAAAGATTTAATTTATTTGTCAGAGAGAGCAAGCACAGGCAGACAGAGAGGCAGGCAGAGGCAGAGGGAGAAGCAGGCTCCCTGCCAAGCAAGGAGCCCGATGTGGGACTTGATCCCAGGACGCTGGGATCATGACCTGAGCCAAAGGCAGCCGCTTAACCAACTGAGCCACCCAGGTGTCCCTAAAATACCAGTTTTAACATGGTTCATCAGCCAGTCCTGAGCCCTGAACTAGAACAGCTTAAAATCTGCCCTCATCCCCACCTGTAATGGGTACCCTTGCACGGTAACTGCTCTTAGCTTTAAACTTGCTTGGACTTCTGCCTTCCATACTACCTGTGTAGTTTACTACCTGACTTTACTGACCCCAGTGTCACAAATACACACCAACTTGGTCATGGTTGGTTGGAATGACATGCCAAGTAATAACTGTGCACTGCTGCTCCTCCATGACCATGGCATCCAAATGCAGGACTGACCCTTGGTATACCAGAAGGAACTGGGCCTATCTATCTAAAAATATTTCCTTTTCTCTTTCCATACCTTAGCTCACTCCCCTGCCACCACTGGAAACATTCTCACTGTATCAATCTTCACCCACTGGTAGGAGTCTGAGCAATATTCAAGTAAAATGGTATTATCCAGGAGATTCCACCTTTTCTCTTTTCCCTCTAAATGTTTATAGCTCATTTCCACCATAATTATGGCATTTAGTTCCGTCATCTACATGACATTCCTCTCCTTGATAATTCAAATTAGATGTGGCTTCCCTGACATCCCTCAAAACCTAACCCCCACACGTGGCAATCCTATGCCCTTTCTGTCCGCTCCTATACTGACCCTTCTCTCTGTCTGTATTTGTAGAATTACCTGTTTATTGCTCATCTTCCCTAAGCAAATTATCAGCTCCCTAAGGACAGGAACTGTATTCACCATATTTGTGATAGACATTAGCTTCCCCCCAAAGCCATCTGCAAAACCTTCTCCTTTGCCACATCTCACAATGCAGACTGGAAAGTCTAATGCTTGTGTTGCCAGTTTTCCTTTTACCTAGGAGTTATGTCCCATGAGAAATGCAAGTCTGCCATGAGGACTTCTACTAATATTCTCCAGTGACCTAGCCCTTTACCTTTCCTTGTTATTCCTACCTGAAGTGTCCTTTTTTTTTTTTTTTTTTGTTAGAGAGAGAGCACAGGCAGAGGCAGAGGGAGAAGCAGGCTCCCCGCTGAGCAAGGAGCCCGATGCGGGACTCGATCCCAGGACGCTGGGATCATGACCTGAAGGCAGCTGCTTAACCAACTGAGCCACCCAGGCGTCCCTGAAGTGTCCTCTTAATAGGTGGAGGACAACAGTCATCTTGCAACCATAGGGAAAAGCCAAAAACTTTCAGGGACAGTATAACTAAGCTGAATTAAACCTCTAATATGATAGTTGCTCTCTGTGGCTATCCCGTTACCTGAGAATAATAAAGTCACATCTGTTTAAACCAGCAAACTATGGCCCTGGCCAAATGGGGCCCATGTCTTATTTTTGTAAATAAAGGCTTATCATAATATAGTCATTCCCCTTCACTTACATATTGTCTCTGGCTGCTCTTACAATGGACTGAGTAGTTGCAATAAAGACCATGTGGAAAATCCTAAAATATTTACTCACTGACCCTTTATAGAAAAAGTTAACTGACCCTGGTTTAAGCACCTGTTGCCCAGGTTTCCTGTAGACCACAACCAAGTGACCTTCATTAATACCCCCAGTACCTAACACAGAGCCTATCCTCAGAAAATGCTGAGTGATTGTCTGATGAATGGATGAGTCAATGATTTGAGACCAGTAATGATTTCTCCATTAAAAAAAAAATCCTCCCCGGTACCTAGTAGTGACTTAAATGAACACTTAGGTATATATAGATTTTTGTCTAAATATAGATATTTTTGTCTAAATTTTTGTCTAAATAACTTCAAAACAAAGAAAAATTAAATACTAAGCTGTGTAGACTTAGGTTTAGGAGTTCTGAGAATGCCAGGCTGTATGTGCAGCACCGTGCACTAGAATTTTCATGGTGCAGCTGGAAATCTTAGCTATTCTCTTTTCTTAATGGAATTATATTCAAATAAGTTCATATAGCATTTGATCAATAAAGATGAACTTCTAGAGGTATGTTAATTCAGAATGACTCAGAACATCTCCTAGAATTTCTGGTCCTTAGGATTTGACAAGGACTCTCTGATAACTTAACATTGTTTAACCAGGTAGGATTTAAATAGGAGCTGGTGAAGTGGGAATTGCAGATGGAAGGTAGAAGGGACTGGCACAAGTATCAAGCACAAAGGTAATAAAAAACCTGACACAAATAATGTAGAGCAGAGTTTCATTTCCAATATAAATATTGTTTCCCTTCTAAATAAAAGCAAATACTGATTCAGAATATTTTTTTAAAAGCATACTTTTTAAAAGATTTTATTTATTTATTTGACAGACAGAGATCACAAGTAGGCAGAGAGGCAGGCAGAGAGAGTTGGGGAGGCAGGCTCCCCGCCAAGCAGAGAGCCCGATGCGGGGCTCGATCCCAGGACCCTGGAATCATGACCTGAGCCGAAGGCAGAGGCTTTAACCTGATAAAATTATTCATGGTCTCACATATCTAGAGGTCTATTTTTCTGAAATGATCAATGATTTTAAACCACAAACTATACTTTTATCTGAGACTGAGTTGTGTGTAGAACAGTATTTTTTTCTTTTTTTTTTTTAATATTTTATCTATTTATTTGACAGACAGAGATCACAAGTAGGCAGAGAAGCAGGCAGAGGGAGAGACAGAGGAGGAAGCAGTCTCCCACTAAGCAGAGAGCCTGATGCGGGGCTCGATCCCAGGCCCTGGGATCATGACCTGAGCCGAAGGTAGAGGCTTTAACCCACTGAGCCACCCAGGCACCCCTAGAACAGTATTTTTAGAGTGTATGTCTTAAATGTGAAAACTCAGGCAAATCCATCAATAATCCAAAACTCTTTTGCATTTCAAAGTCATTGCTATCGTAAATACCACGTGTTTAAACAAAGATTCTACTTTTGATACACTTCTATTTTAAGAAGCCCAATATGAAAGACACTGTTTAAGGGCACCTGGGTGGCTCAACTGGTTCAGCATCTGACTCTTGATTTTGGTTAAGGTCCTGATCTCAGGGTCCTGAGATCAAGCCACACATTGGACTACATTCTCAGCAAGGAGTCTGCTTGAGATGCTCTCTCTCCCTCTGCCCCTCCCCCCACTTGGGTATGTATGCCCACTCTCTAAAATAAATACAGGGGTGCCTGGGTGGTTCAGTGGGTTAAGCCTCTGTCTTCGACTCAGGTCATATCTCAGGGTCCTGGGATCGAGCCCCACATCGGGCTCTCTGCTCAGCAGGGAGCCTTCTTCCCCTGCTCTCTCTGCCTGCCTCTCTGCCTACTTGTGATCTCTGTGAAATAAATAAATGAAATCTTTAAAAAAAAAATAAAATAAATACATACAATCTTTAGACACTCTTAAACCACTGTGCCATCCTTGCCAACTATTATCTGCAAAACTGCCAGAAATCTGAAATAAAAATCTAATGCTCAATGAAGAACAAACAAAAAGCACATTTCTAGGAATGTAAACATGGTTTTGCTGGGAGTGGGAAAAGAAAAATGGAAGTGAAGGAAACCTTATTTTGAACTGAGCTAAACTGAAATCATAATAAAGACCATAATGGATCCACCAAAAGCTGAGATGAGTGAGTGTGTCAGGGGATCAAGGTTGAGAAAACAGAGTTTATCAGGAGATAAAAATGGAAGAATGAAGAGCAGGCATATAAAACCAACTTGCTCTTTCTACAGTCTAGAGCTTGACTCTCTTAAACCCCACCCTAGCTTGGTCAGCTGAAGCCCTGACGGGAGGACAAAAATAAGACTCAATGAACCTGTTTCTCTTATACTTGAAATCCTTAACTCACCAGGAGACCCAGTAACAAAATTTCTGCCTCTCTCCTAACAACTTTATTCTCTTTCTTTGAAAGGCTTCCATTCAAACCACACACAAAGCACTGGTTATTAAAGGGTTTTTAAAAGTGTACTGACCCCTGATGATTCAGAAGAAAACCTCAAAAGATTTCTGATCCTAAGGATTTGATAAGAAGTCAATTTCATCTAAAGACTCTGACACCTTGGGATGTTCAAGAACTCTTTGCCATATAAGATTCTGGTTTTGCCTTTTCACCCTTTGTTCTAGCTCCTGAGGCTACTAAGAGAGATAAAAAGAACACGTTCCAAAATCAAGACGTTAATTCTGGCCATAGATCTGCCACAGATTAGCCTATGGCTTCAGTCAAGTCACTTAACCTTTCTGTGTCTTAATTATGTCTTCTTTAAAATAATAGTTTAGAGCTCTGAAGTCCTTTCCAGTAATATGAGCCCTGATAGCAACCAAAGATCATGTAGTGATTATTATTCTGTACTGTTACTGCTCTAACATCACTTCTGAGCTCCTGTGGAAACAATTTTAAAGAGTGTATTTGGGAAGGTGGCAGAACATAATAAGGCATTTGTATTTGGAGTCAAATACCTAAGCTGACAAAGCTAAAAGAGCTGCTCTACATAAATAATCCATGTGACCTTGAGCTGGTTACTCAACCTAGTTGAGCCTCATTTGAATATAAGGGTATTGTGAGAATTACATAAAACAACACATATAAAATATTTGGCAAGTTGCCTAATAAATGTCAGGTACTTAATTAATGTTAGTTCCATACCCTCTGTACCCCTCACTGATTAAAGACGAAGAAGATAGGCAAGAGTTGGAAATTACTAAGGGCTTGACCAAGAGTAACTAGGATTATAGTGAGTAAGTAGAAATAGAAATTTAGTAGAATAAGATGGTTTGAAGGTACAGAGAGTTCAGTTTTAGGAATATCAATTTGAGATAAAAGCTAAACAACCTAGAGAAAATGTCTAGTAGATAGATAAGAACATAGAATGTGTGCAGGCACACATATGTATACGGACATAGAACAGTAAACTTATCATTAAGAAGTTTGTTTCTGGGGACGCCTGGGTGGCTCAGTCGGTTGGGCAGCTGCCTTTGGCTCGGGTCATGATCCCCGTGTCCTGGTATCGAGTCCCACATCCGGCTCCCTGCACAGCAGGGAGTCTGCTTCTCCCTCTGCCTCTCTGCCTGCCTGTGTGCTCTCTCTCTCTCTGAGAAATAACTAAAAATTAAAAAAAAAAAAAAAAAGGAGTTTGTTTCTGGGTGCCTGAGTGTCTCAGTCAGTTGATGTCTGCCTTCGGCTTAGGTCGTGATCAAAAGGTCCTGGGATCGAGCCCCATGTCTTCATCTGGCTCCCTGCTCAGTGGGGAGTCTGCTTTTCCTTCTCTCTCTCCCTCCCCCCTTCTCATGATCTCTCTCTCAAATTAAAAAAAAAAAGTTTGTTTCCTTGTTACATGAGATACAGCTATATTTTTTTCTATTGTATTCTAGTCTCTTCTACTTTTTCTGTTTCATTAAGGAAAAAAAATCTTGGTGATAACCCTAAGCTGATTGCAATTCCCAATAAGGAGCTGAAATATAGTTTGAAAAACACTGTTTTGGAGGAAAGAGAGTCATCATTTATAAACTATTATCTAAACCACATAAGTTATGAACTCAATAATGACCTCCTAGCTTTCTCCACAGAATGAGAACAATCCCTGCTTTCCTGTGACACTGTAAACTATACCATATGTTTGCTAATTTGCTGGGTTCTTTAATGTTACACCCTTGAATAACTCACATAAACAGAAGCCCTTAACAGTTTTAAACTGGGTTCATTTGTACTTGAATCTTGGGATCTCACCATCTCTAGTGAGACTTAACATTCTCTCATTTTATTCACAAAAAACCCGAGGTCCCCAAGTCACAAAGCTGTGAGTCCAGATTTCCTGAATCTAGAGATCTTGCCTTTCACAAATACAACTTGTTGCCTTACTATTTTGTTCAAAGTGCCATTACAGATGAAGTATTCTTACTCAAATCAATTCTGACTACTGCTCAATAGGTAATCATTTTCAAATTCCAACTAAAACATAGTACAACCTAGCCTTATGTTTCCCTCTAACAAGGTCTCCAAAGTTAAGGTTCTAGGCATCTCTCTCCTATCATAGCTATGCTTTAAGGCTCTGCTGTTACCACATAACAAGATGAGAGATGATCATAATTATTATTGCCCCTTATCTCTCTAAGGGGTTTCCATTAAGCCAAATCCTTAGCAAGTCTCAGTAAGAGGTAAATTTCTTAATTTGAGTAACTCAAATGGGGAAAAGACTGCCTTTTCTCACAACTCTTTACCCTATAAAAATTTTCCACCTAAAAGAAACATGAACATAAGCTGATTTGTTTTATTCCCTTTAGATTGCTGCTCTACCCCTTTTACATGCTTTGGTTAAAATTAAACTAGGTCACTCAATAACCAATTCTTTTTTTTTTTTTTAAGTTTTATTTAAGTAATCTCTATACCCAACACAGGGATCAAACAGAGTCAAGAGATCAAGAGTCACATGCTCTTCCGACCAAGCCAGCCAGGCACTGCACGCACCCCCCCTTCTGCTTTTTAAAAACATCTATTTCTTTTCCTTTTTTATTTAATTTTTTAATTTTTTTATTAGCATATAATGTATTATTAGTCCCAGGGGTACAGGTCTGTGAATCGTTAGGTTTACACACTTCACAGCATTCACCATAGCACATCCCCTCCCCAATGTCCATAACCCAACCAACCCCTCCCTCCCTCCTCCCCAGCAACCCTCAGTTTGTTTTGTGAGATTAAGAGTCTCTTATGGTTTGTCTCCCTCCTGATCCCATCTTGTTTCATTTTTTTCCTTCCCTATCCCCCAAACCCCCACATTGCCTCTCAAATTCTTCATATCAGGAAGATCATATGATATTTATCTTTCTCTGATTGAATTATTTTGCTCAGCATAATATCCTCTAGTTCCATCCACATCATTGCAAATGGCAAGATTTCATTTCTTTTGATGGCTGCACAGTATTCCATTGTGTGTATGTATATATATATGTGTATATATATATATACACATATATATATATCTCACATCTTCTTTATCCATTCATCTTTTTAATGGACATCTAGGTTCTTTCCATACCAATAACCAATTCTGCACATGATTTTCTTCTTGAAATTCTCCTTCTTCAAGGTCCACAGTAAAGGCATCTTTTTAAGAAAGATTTCCGCAGCCATAATTAATGACTCCGTCTAATGTCACATGACATGCTCTATGCATCTCTGTCTTACCTGTATCATTCTGTTTTCATTATTTAAAATTTTTTATTTTAAAAGTATTTAAATTTTATAATCAAATTACTTATAGGTTATATATTACTTATTATTCTGTTTAAAGTTTTTATTAACTGACAGATTCCTTCAAAAATCTAGATTTCATTCACAATTTTTAGTCTCAGGATATAATACCTTATACATAGGAAATCTACAGCAGTGAGATTCAATCATCCATATGTTGGAAATCAATGTGGTTTCACAATATTCTCTGGTATTATTATAAACAGTTCTTATACTGATATTACCTCTCGGAGAAAGAAAATCATAATTAAAACCATGGGTAGGGAGAAAACTTCTATAGTGAGCAAAGAAAGCAAGAAAGGCAGAGTCAACCATGGGGAATTCCAGTAATTAAACAGCTTATAAGATGAATAGGGACGTAGAAAAAAATTTAACACAGAAATCAATGTAAAGATATAAAACTATGAGATAAGAATTGGAAGGAATGGCCTAGCACTAAAAACCTAGTACACAGCAAATATACACAGTAATTTACCCAGTTCTCCCTAGCGCAACAAAGGGGCTGACCTAGCCTTCCACATAAGGAAGTTAAAGTTTGGAGAAGCTAAGCACTTTTGCAAAATTTGCACTGGTTTAAGTGCTTGAATTGGGATTTAAATTTGGGTCTGACACAAATCCCTTCTTTTCTCTTACACAACTGCCTGTCTAAATTTTCTTTCCTAATTCAACTGAAAGGAAGTATAAACACAGATAAGGTATTCGAATTTCCCACCTCTCAGCTCTAATTTCTGCCTTTGTCTTTCTATTTCCCCAGGTAACATATGCCCCAACTTGTAATAATGGGACTGACCTTATTTGCTTTCCCATAGACCTTTGATAATAATCCACTGGACACTGGAGATGTTTCTATCAAGGAACTATCATACCTGCTCAGATTTAATCATAGGTGTCTCAGGACAAGTTTCCTTAGGCCTTAATATGGGAACAGCAAGGGGCGCCTGGGTGGCTCAGCAGGTTAAGCCTCTGCCTTCGGCTCCGGTCATGATCTCAGGGTCCTGGGATCAAGCCCCATATCGGGCACTCTGCTCGGCGGGGAGTCTGCTTCCCCCTCTCTCTCTGCCTGCCTCTCTGCCTACTGTGATCTCTGTCTGTCAAATAAATAAATAAAATCTTAAAAAAAAAAAATATGGAAACAGCAAGAGTGAGGGCCCCAAAAGGGAGCGGAAACCTTGTTTACAGGTAACTCAAGCTACATACTCCATTAATTAACAGACGTATCCTGGTAAAGCATTCCAATAGCAATTCTCAGAGCACCTCATTTTCACTACCATACAGAAGTCCTGTATGGAGGTACCACAGGCAATGCAAAGCCCCATGATGGATGGCCATTTAGATTTTCCCAGTATTTCCAGTTACAAATGATAAGGTTTGTGCATTTGTATTTTCATACCACTGTTGCTGCATCTCCAGGGCAGATCTCTAGAAGTGAGGTTGCTGGGTCAAAAAGAAAGCACTTAACGTCGTTTTGTTAGGCATTCCCTAGTAACACTGATGAAGGGTTGCACAGTTTGCATCACAAGTGGCAGGTATAAGAAAAACGGTCTCCCCACAGTCTCACCAGCAGAACACATTGTAAAGACTGATTTTCACTAATGTAATAGGTGAAAAATGGCATCACAGTGGGATTTAGTACTGTGCCTTTAAAAATGTAGAATTTTGCTGTGTTCAAGGCCCATTTTTATATGTTAATTAGTGATGTATCTGATCACGTCTCCTTTCCCACTTTCCTACTGGGTTTTTGGTCTTTTGTTCCTTGCTGTTTAAAGTTTCTTCTTGACACATAAGGAATAGTTGACCTTTGTAGTATATGTCCCAAATACCGTCTCCTAGTTTTTCAGTTCTGGTGTATTGACTGCAAAAGTATTTTATGTAGTCAAAGTTATCAGTCTTCTTTTACTGCCTATAGATTTTGAGGCTTTTCCTATAGTAGGATTAGATGAATTCACTCATTTTCTTATAGTACTGAACGGTTTTACTGTTACATTTAGATCTTGGATGCACGTTGAATTAATTTTGTATGTAGTGTGAAATATGGAATCTAATTTTTTTCTTTTTCCAAGTGGCTACACCAGGTTTTCCAAGCTTCCTTTATTAAAAAGTCCATCTCCGCCTTTTAGCATATGCCAAATTTCCATGTGAACTTTGGTCTTTTTGAGTTTTTCTATTCCACTGATTTATATGCTCCAGTACTCCAACATAACAGGCTGTATAGCAAGTTTTAATGTCTGATGGGATTTATCCACCCTCAATTTCTTTTTCAGTGTTTTCCTGGATATCCTTCTACATTTGTTTTTCTGGGATGATTTCAGTGCCAATGTGTAAAATTCCATAAGCCAGTTTATGTATATTTTATCAGTATTATGGAAACTTCAGAAAAGAAGAGACAATGGATAATGACACATTTGAGTTACTTGTATCTTTGGTTTCTTGAGTTTGTCAAATGTGACACATGCAAATAGAGATAATTTTACTACTTGATCCATTCTTTTTTTTTTAAGATTTTATTTATTTATTTGACAGAGATCACAAGTAAGCAGAGAGGCAGGCAGAGAGAGAGGAGGAAGCAGGCTCCCTGCTGAGCAGAGAGCCTGATGTGGGACTCGATCCCAGGACCCCGGGATCATGACCTGAGCCGAAGGCAGAGGCTTTAACCACTGAGCCATCCAGGCACCCCTACTTGATCCATTCTTATACTTTGATTTCTCTCCTTAAATACATTGGCTAATGCCCCTAAATAAAATGTTGAGATTTAGTGACTATGGTAGCATCCATGCTACCCATTGCTGATCTCAACAGAAATTCCTCTAGTATTTTCCCATTAGTAAAATACTGCTTTGAAACTAATAGATCTATTAAGAAACTGCCCTCAGAGGAGTAGGGGGTCCCTAAGTTTGTCACGTCCCTAAAATACAACTAGATAGATATCAAATCATTCTGAACACCCAAGAAATCAACTGAAGGTCTGAGAAAACAAATACTGTGAGTCTACAAGTAGAAAAGTGATGACCTTTTGGAAGGTAGGAGGTGTGGAGACTTGAATCCCCTGTGATATACATATGTGAGTATATAGCGGTGGGGAGGGAACCTGCTTAAGGAGGTTACCGCAGAGCAGTAGAGTGCAAAATTGGAACTTTTAGAAGTCTGCTACAGTGGGGGCATGCCTAGCTTAAAGGTGTTCAGGTGGTAAAAGGGGGGTGGATCCCAGGTGTGACACCATGATCTGAGAATCCCCTGGGTCACAAGAAAGGGTGGCACCTAAGTGGTGCACTGTTCCCAAGCATAGGGGCATGGAAGCTGACAGAACAGCAAGTCTAGGTGCTGGCTTTCTGTTCAGAGTTGCCATAAACTGCAAACTGCAAGTTGGGGCATGTTACCTGGGGAAATAGTAAGACAAAGGCAGAAATAAGAGGTGAGAGGTGGAAATTCAAACACATTACTCCTATATCTGCATTTATACTTCTCATCAATTGAAATAGGAAAGAAAAACTATTTTAGACAGCAGTTGTGTAAGAGGAAGGAGGAAGGGATTTGTATCAGACCCAAATTTAAAACCAGAAAGACTCCACGGGGAAAAAAAAAACTGCTAGAATTGATACAGGAATTCAGCAAAGTCACAGGATATAAAATCAATGCACAGAAGTCTGTTGCATATCTATACACTAACAGCGAAGCAGCAGAAAGAGAAATCAAGGAATCAATGCTGTTTACAATTGCACCAAAAACTGTAAGATACTTATGAATAAACCTAACCAAAGAGGTAAAAGATCTGTATTCTGAAAATTATAGAACACTCATGAAAGAAATGAGGAAGACACAATGAAATGGAAAAACATTCTAACATTCCATGCTCATGGATTTGAAGAATAAATATTTTTAAAATGTGTATGTTACCCAAAGCGGTCTACACATTCAAGGTAATTCCTATCAAAATACCACCAGGGACACCTGGCTGGCTCAGTGGGTTAAGGCTCTGCCTTTGGCTCAGGGTCCTGGGATCTGCCACATCGGGCTCTCTGCTCAGCAGGGAGCCTGCTTCCTCCTCTCGCTCTGCCTGCCTCTCTGCCTACTTCTGCTGTCTGTTAAATAAAAAATAAAATCTTTAAAAATATATATATATATATGACCAGCATTTTTCACAGAGCTAAAACAAGCAATTCTAAACTTTGTATGGAACCAGGAAAGACCCCAAATAGCCAAAGGAATGTTGAAAAAGAAAACCAAAGCTGGAGGCATCACAATTCTGGACTTCAAGCTGTATTACAGAGCTGTAATCTTTAAGGCAGTGTAGTACTGCCACAAAAACAGACACACAGATCAATGGTACAGAATAGAGAACTCAGAAATGGACCCTCAACTTTATGGTCAACTAATTTTTGACAAAGCAGGAAAGAATAGCCAATGGAAAAAAGACAGTTTCTTCAACAGTGTTGGGAAAATCAGATAGCCACATGCAGAAGAATGTAAGTGGACCATTTTCTAATACCCTACACAAAAACAGTCTCAAAACAGATGAATTACCTAAATATGAGACAGGAATCCATCAAAATCTTAGAGTAGAACACAGGCAGTACCTCTTTGAGCTTGGCCACAGCAACTTCTTGCCAAACATATCTCCAGAGACAAGGGAAACAAGAGCAAAAATGGAGTATTGGGACTTCATCAAGATAAAAACTTCTGCAAAGGAAAGGAAACAATAGACAAAACTAAAAGGCAACCTGCAGAATGGGAGAAGATACAAAGGACATATCAGACAAAGAGCTACTTTCCAAAATCTATAAAGAACTTACCACACTCAACACCAAAAAAACCCAAGATATCAGTCAAGAAATGGGCAGAAGACATGAACAGACCTATCTCTAAAGACAACATACAAATGACCAAAAGACACCCGAAAAAATCCTCAACAGCACATGGCATTAAGGAAATACAAATCAAAACCACAATGAGATACCACCTCACAGAGATCAGAATGGCTAAAATTAACAACTCAGGAAACAACAGATGTGGGGCGAGGCTGCAAAGAAAGGGGAACCCTTCTACACTGTTGGTGGGAATGCAAGCTGGTGCAGTCACTCTGGAAAACAGTCTGGAGGTTCCTCAAAATGTTAAAAATAGAGCTACCCTATGACCCAGCAATTGCACTACTAGGTGTTTATCCAAAGGATACAAAAATAGTGGTCTGCAGGGGCACCTACACCCAATGTTTATAGCAGCAATGTCCACAACAGCCAAACTATGGAAAGAGCCCAGATGTCTTCTGACAGATGAATGGATAAAAAAGATGATGTGGTGTATGTGTACACACACACACACATACAATGGAATATTACTGAACTATCAAAAAGAAAGAAATCCCACCATTTGCAATGCCATGGGTGGAACTGGAGGGTATTATGCTAAGCAAAATAAGTCAGAGAAAGATAAATACCTTATGATTTTATTCATATGTGAAATTTAAGGAAAAAAGCAGATAAATATAGGAAAAGAAAAGGGAAAATAAGATAAAAACAGAGGGATGTACACTATAAGAGACTCTCAATCATAGGGAACAAACTGACGGTTGCTGTAGGGGAAGTGGAGGGATGGGGTAACTGGGTGATGGGCATTAAGGAGGGCACTTGATTGAATGAGCCCTGGGTGTTATGTGCAACTGATGAATCACTAAATTCTACCCCTGAAACTAATAATACACTGTATGTTAACTAAATTGAATTTAAATTTTAAAAAATACAGTGCATAATACATAAAACATACTCAGAAAAGTACCCCTCAATTCATTTCATAAACTGAATTCCACCAATGGCTTTATCAGTATCTATGGAGAGAATCACATGACTTTTTTCTTTAGAGCTATTATCATGTGTGATATTAATGAATTTCCTAATAGTAAGCCAAACATGGAATAAATCCCACACTTGATCTAGTGTATCATATTACTGTAGTACTGAATTATCTTTACTATTTTTGCATCAATATTCACAAATACAGGTCTTTGATTTCCTTTTTTGTACCATGGTTATCAGGATTAAGTTCAATATTCAATTTTGCTTCATAAAAGTGAGGAAGTTCTCCCTCATTCTCAAAGCCCTGAACAATTTATAGAGCATTAAGACTAGTTGGTCTTCAAAGATTTACTAGAATTTCTCTGTGAAGCCATCTGAGCCTGGTCTTTTTATTGTGGGACAGTTCTTTAAAACTGTCTCTATTTCTACTATGAAAATAGAACTTTCCAACACTAGTTAGGCTGATTTGGGTAATCACTATTCTCCTTAAAATTATCCATTTCACCTAGATTTTAATACTTATGTGAAGGACTATAATCTATTGATAATTAAGATTGTAAGATTTCTTGTTTCAATAATTATTTCTGCCTTGTCAAATCTTTTTTTTTTTTGTATATAAATGCTTCCTCCCTTTGTTCTTGATTAAGTTAGCTAGCTTTGATTTTTTAAAAAACTGGATTTTGGAGTCTCCTATTTTGTTATTCTTTACTTCATTAACTTCTGCTTTTATCCTTATGACTTATGTTTTATTTACTTTGTTGTCTCTTTAGTTTTTTTGAGGTAAGTGTATTCACAGTTTCATTTTTGCTAGTAAAATAATTTAGTGGTATATATTTCTTTGACAACTGCTAAAAATGTATCCCAGAGATCCAGATCTATAGAGATCTCTCCTTGTCTTAATTTTTTGTTCTGTAATTTCATTTTGTATGTCTCCTTTCACTCAAGAGTTATTTAAGGGGTGCCTGGGTGGCTCAGTGGGTTAAAGCCTCTGCCTTCGGCTCAGGTCATGATCTCAGGGTCCTGGGTTCGAGCCCCACATCAGGCCTTCTGCTCAGCAGAGAGCCTGCTTCCCCCCTCTCTCTGCCTGCCTCTCTGCCTACTTGTGATCTCTGTCAAATAAATAAATAAAATCTTTTTTTAAGTTATTTAATAAAAGGTTTTTAGATTTCAAGATAGACTTTCTATTGGTTATTAATTTCTAGTTTGCTCTGATCATAAGATAGAAATATTAAAAATGTTACTCTATGAAACTAAGTGGTGTGCTAGAGCAGACTTGTATGGCTTATGAAAGCCAATTGTGTAGCTCTCTTCCCAGCTTCTTGATCAGTGACATTACATGGGTAGTTTCAAATTGACCATAGGAGGATTTACATCAGAAAAATCAACAAATACTATAAATCAGAGCTTTTCCCCCCTAAGAAAGCTCTTGTTATTTATCATCCTACCAGTGAACTTACTTTGTATGTGTCAATGTACAAATCGTGTGACTATTATATGAACTTGAGAAGAAATATTTTCTATTGAGGGTATAGAGTTTGATATTTATTCATAAGATGTTCTCCATTGATCATGTTTAGGTCTTCCTCTCATTTTTTTGTCCATCTTCTCTTTTCTATATTAAGAGTGCTGTATGAACATGTCCTATTATTACAGTGATTGTTTCCTTGCATCTCTTGTATTTTTTATAAAGATGACTTCCCTGTTATTTGATGTAAAAATATTCATAAGGCTATATCTACATTGTGATTGTGACTTTCCCATCAGAAAGTGCCTCTAATTTTCTGGGGTTTTTTGGTTGTTTGGATTTTGCCTTTGACAGCTTGGTTTGCCAGTTTTTGTTACCATACTTTAACTTCCACCCACTGTTTCTACAACAATCAACAAGCTTATTCTCATGTTCACAGCAGCATTATTCACAATAGCTAAAAAAGGTGGAAATTATCCCAGTTTCTAAAGGATGAATGGATAGGCAAAGTATGGTATATACACAAAATAAAATTTTATTCAGCCTTCAAAAGGAAGGAAATTCTGACATATGCTACAATTTGAACCTTGAGCCTTGAGGACACTGTGCTCAGCGAAATAACTACTCACAAAAAGACAAATACTGTATGATTCCGCTTTTAGGAGGTTCCTAGAATAGTCAAAGTCATAGAGACAAAGTAGAATGGTGGTTATCAGGGGCTGAAAGGGGGGGGTATGATTTAATGGATATGGAGTTTCAGTTTTGCAAGATTAAGAAGCTCTAGAGATGGAAGGTGGAAAATGGCTGCACAACACAAAATAATGCACGTACTTAATACCACTGATCTGTACATTGTAAAATGGTTTAAATTTTATGTTATGTGTATTCTACAATAAAAGGGGAGAAATACTTTTTCTCAATTCTATCTTGTCTGATACCAGGCTTGCTAACTTCCTTACTTCTTCATTTGCCTGTATGCCTTTGTTCACCATTTTTAGCCTTTCAAAATGACTTTGTTTCAGGTATATCTCTTGTATAGAGCACATACACAGTATGTGTTTTATGAGCCAAACTGAATGTACCTGAGTACATTCTCTTAGTACCTGAGTTAAACCTGTTCTCGTTTATTGATATGACTTATGTTTGTTCTTATCTGTGGCAAAATATTTTTATGTATTTTGTTATAATAGCTAGGTTTCTTTTTCTATAGTATATGTACTCTTTGCCCTTGAACTTGTTTTGGTATTTAGAAGTGATTATATTTTTGTTCTGATGATTATCATTGTAATTTTTAGTGCCTCTAATTTCTTGGCATTTTTTGGTTGGATTTTGTCTATAAAGATCTGGTTTATGGCTTTTTGTTACCCTATTTTAACTCCCACCTCTTGTGTATATACAACAAGCAAAAAGCTTACTCTATTTCTCTTCCCTCCTGCTTTCCAGCTTCATTGTCTACTTTGTCACAACACACAACATTTGTACTTTAGACTTCCAACCTCTTCCCCACCAAGTTGTCATTATATCTACACTGACATGCTGAAATACTCACCTTAGTTTTAGGATTTTCAGCAAAATCCTTTTGCTGAAATTTTCCCAGTTACCCCTTGGTTAGCTGAAGCTTATCCTCTATAACTGGCAAAAATCAACTAAACCTCTTTAATTCATTTTGCTATTCTACAACTCCACTGTTATTTTCCATAAACTAAATTAGTGGCAGAATATCAACTCTTTTCTGTCCACCTTCCACAGAAAGAATTTTTTTAAGAATTATTTTAGAAAGAGAGAAAGAGAGAGAGCATCACTGGGAGGAGCAGAGAGAGAGAGAATCCCAAGCAGACTCTTCGCTGAGCACAGAGCCCCACCGAGGGCTCTATCTCATGACCAAGATATCAGAACCTGAGCCAAAACTAAGAGTTGGATGCTTAATTGACTGTGCCACCCAGGCACCCTGCAGAAAGTTTTAAGTCCATGGTAACTGGTCTTTCACTTTGAGTAACCCAGTGGGGTTAATGTCTTTCAGTGTCATTAAAAGCATATATGTAAATCCTCCTCTGTTCAATTTGAAGCTACCAACATAATGTCACTAATCAAGAAGTTGGGAAGAGAGGTACTGGCTTATGAAAGCCAATTGTGTAGAAGTCCACTCTAGCACACCGTTCAGTTTCATGGAGTGTCTTTTGTAGTATTTCCATTTTATGATCAAAGCAACAAAACTAGAAATTATTAGCCAACAGAAAGTCTATCTTGAAATCTAAAAACTTTTTATTAAAACAACTCTTGAGTGAAAGGAAATACAAAATGAAATTACAGAATTAAAAATTAAGACAAGGAGAAATCTCTATAGATCAGGATCTCTGGGATACATTTCTAGCAGTTGTCAAAGAAATACATACTACATGTTTTAAAAAAAAAGGATTTTCAAAGACCTTATAATAGCATACCCACTAAAGTATTTTGGTATAGTCAGCATTTAATCCAATCTTTGTTAAAACCTATAACCTTAATAATGATACTCAGTGCTGGCATCATCCCCAGTCAATTGTAGTTCTATTTATTCATTTGTTATCTTAACATTTAGTTGAATTATCTAACCAAAACATCCTAAGAAACAGAATAGATTAATTATATAAAGAGAGCAGAACAATTATAAAGCAAGAGCAGTTAACATTTAGCTAGGTTGGAGAGTTAATTTGCCTATGCCTATCTCATGAGGTTCGGGTTCTGGTGGCCTTTGCTATCTGTTTTATTTTGTCCTTCTTTGATTTCTGCATGTTTATTAGTTTTCTTTAATGAGATGCTATAGGGTACTTTCCTTACTTAGGTGTCACTCTTACACATGTACATTCATTTCCATTCAGAGATATGCCCAGAAGCCTTGGAAACATTGGGATGACAACAGGGAAGAAATGCATGAGGGAGTCTGTCTGGAATTAGACCTCTGCTCCCATAGAAGGCACAAGGTCTTAGATTAAAATCCTATGGGCCTTCAACCACATGTACATTAGCTCATCAGGAAAACCTCTAGCATTTAACTGTAATGAAAAGGTCATAATTTTACAGGACCTTTTTGCAGTTCTAGGTCCATTTCTTTAGCCTGAAAAGAAACTTTTAAAAGGAGCAGTTTCTCTGAACTTATTTTCTCAATATCCTTTCATATCCTTTTCCTCCTTACCACCCTCTTGCACAGAAACTATAAATATATATTCCTTGAACCTACTTGCTTAGGTACTTGGCAGCCTGACTCAGTTCCCAAGGAAGAAGGGGTTTGGATTCATGTGTTTAAATCACTTGCTTTAAAAATACATTTCTCAAAAATACACCTCTTGAGTCTAAATGAAGGCTGGAGACATATAATGCAGTTTGTAAAGCTAAAATTCTCTTTGGAAACAAAAAAGGAAAAAAATCTTGCCACTATAGTATGTTGTTCTACAGTGTAAGAGACTGAATAAGTCTCAAGGACAGAACGTACCAGAACATGGTGTTCTGTACACAGACAACAAATCTTCATAGGTGTATAACCAGAGCAGGTTTGCTGTTAATCCCATTTGATGTACTGAAAAAAAAGGAAAGAAAATGGAAATTTAAAGGCAGAGACATTTCCTTACCTTTATGTCCCAAGAATTTCAAGGACAGGTGCATGTGAATTTAAGTCTTGATGAGGTGGTTAGGGTACAAAGGAAATATAAGTGACTCATTCTCAGTGACTCACTCTTTCAATTTTTTAAAAACACCGTGTAATTTCAAAGGTTCAAATTATGTGACTGATTTTTCCATGACATGTGTTAAATCCCTCACAGCAATTAAAAATTTCCTGGGAGGAAGGGTATGATAGTTATCTGCCAGTATCTTTTTATATTGACACATATTTTTCTAAAATATCTCAAATCCCTTTATAATTGTTCTCAAAAGTTTTCTAATAGTGTAATTTTTAGCCTTCTCCAGTCTAGATGAAGATAGGATAACAAGTGCACCTAGAATGAAAATGATGTATCACCAGGAGAAGAAGGATAATATAGTGAAAAAGTCTGAATTTAGGACAGAATGGGCAGGAATATGATGCACAGGACAGAGGTTTTTACCCAAAACAGGCAGGCTGAAAAGATGCCAACAGGCCTGAGGCCAATTGGACATTATACCTAGATAAATCTATCATGACATGGTTCTTATCCTCAACAGTCCTTGGTACTGGAGACTCAGATGAATAGGTTATTACTGATAGGTACAAAATTAAATTCAAATGAGACTTGTAAATGAACCAGAAGGCCAGTTTGGGTGTGGTAGCCATGGAGATTCAAGAGAACCTGCTGCAATGAGTGTGGTTAGATCCTGGGGATCTGCTGCAGTGTTTGAGCAGAGGCTACGCTTTACCTGGCAGCCCCTGCCAATTACTGTGCACGGCACTGAGAGGGATACTGCTCCACTCAGACTTCTCCTTTCCATGGGCCTGGCCATTTCTGCCTGACACAGATCTTCCTTCTCTAGGGAATCACTAGAGCTCCTCTCCATTTGGCAAACATTTTCTGAGAATTGCAGCACAGTCTAAGGCTTCCTACCCAGTCTTCCTTTTTCCCTCCTCTCTTTTCAGAAGTGTGAGACTTACATTAAAGACTGGTCTCTCTCTGCCTTCTCCTCTTCCCTCTCCCCTTTGTCTCTTACAGATCATCCCCGATTATAAATATATCTCTTTTTCAGCATCTTCTGGTATTAACTAGTGCTCAATAAATGCATGATGCGGAAGGGCTTCTGATTTTGAAATGAGAGCAAAATAAAGTAACTTGAAAATTTTCCCACTACAAACACCTACAAATACTATTGAAACCTAAGAAATCTTCCTTAAGATACATTGCTAGGCTTACAAGGGGAACATCCAAATGTCAAGTGAGAACAGTTACAGATTCCATCTGTAAATCCCCACTATGATCTAAAATACAAAAAGAGGGACACCTGGGTGGGTCAGTTGGCTGACCATCTGACTCTTGGTTTCCACCCAGGTCATGGGATTGAGCCTCATGTTGCAGAATCTGCTTGTCCCTTTTCTTGCTCCCTCTCTGCCCCTCCCCCCAATCTCTCTCTAAAATAAATATTTCTCTTAAAAAAAAATACACAATGGGACAATCCATTTTGAACTAGAGATAGTGTATTCCAAAAGAATCTACAAGAAAATATAAAATAAGTGTTAAAATTATTACATATACCAACAGAAGAATCAAAGTTCTAAGATGACACTATCAAAAACTACAATTCAGGAAAGCTTCACCTAATGTTACAGAATCTCAAAGAAAATATAAAATGTTTTAAAAGGAATAAATAATCTGAAGCCTAAGAATGAGATATTATGGGGGAAAAAAAGAAAAATTAAATCACCAACATGCCTCAGAATAAAATATAGGCACTGAAATTGACTAGTAGACAGATTAAACAGTTTCAGAGACTTAAACTGGAAAACAGATCTTTGGAAATCCAGAATGAAACAGAAAATACAAAAAGTTAAGAGGAATAGAAGAGAAAGGGCAATGCTAATTTACATCTAGAAGTAAATGGAGAGGCAATTTCATGACCTACAATGAAAAAGACAAGAATCCTAAGATTCAAGAAGCATACCAAGTTCCAAGAAAATAAAAACCACTGAAATTATAGAAAACAAACACGAAAGGAAAATCTTGAGTAACCCAGAAAAAAAGAACAAAGAGACTAACAGATTTCTGTTCAATAGAAACTAGAATAAAATCTGGATGGAATAAATTTAAAAATGAGTTTGGTTTAGGCCAGAGAGGACAAGTCAATTTAGCAGGCCCCCTTCCATTACCTAGTTACATGTCCATAGAAGGATTTTAAAGTTCATTCAGTCCTAACAGGAAAAAAAATCCCTTAATTATTGCTGTCTGTCAGTATCAGAAGAAAGGCATGTAAAACTCCAGAGTGAGGGTGAGTGAGATCCATCTAAGATGTAGGCCATGGTGAGACTCAGTGAAATTACTACCCTACAGCAGAAAACACTTTCTTCTACAGCCAAAATTTCACAATAATGGGCCTTAAGTTTATCTAAGGAGGTTTCAAGAATCAAGCTAATATATATAACATGTCTCTAGAAAGATTTGCATTCCTTAAATGGAATGGCACTAGTGAGGACACTGCTGAAACGCCTTCAGCAACAGCCTCTGAGCCCAGCACTTTGCACCCAGACATGGCCTCTTCAACTCACCAGAAGTGGATCCCTGTGGCATGGAGACTGAAGATGAAACTCAAGAGAGCTAATACCAGACTAGCTCTAATTAACTGCATTTTCCTCAACAATGGCTTAGCATTTATGAGCACAGATGTCAGCATAATCATAATGGATTTGTAAAGGCAAATTCCAAATTAAGGAAAATGGACCTTCTGTCTAAAATACTATGATGTTGAATTACTATATTGTACACCTGAAACAAATATAACACTGTATGTAAACCATAATTGAATTAGATTTTTTTTAGAATTAAATAAAAAGGAAAAAAAGCCATACTATAAAGTACATAAAGGCTTTGGAACCTGGGAACTATTTTCTCATATCAACAGTATAACAAAATGATTGGGTCTCAAACCAGCTTGATAAAAATCCACATTGCTTATAATGAACCGGAAACCGAATATGTATTATTACTCAGTACCACTTCACTAATGTACCTTGTCCCTAAGGGATTGCCCACATACAGATCCAATGTAAAATGTTAGATCTAGGACCACAAGACCAAAGTCCTTTCCTCTAGCCATGGCTTTTCCACTGCACCATCTACCAGCCCCTCCTGCCTCCTGCCTCTTAGCACTACACCCCTCTCAACCCCAAACCCAGAGGAGGTTAAAGCAGGGGTGAGAGGCTCCAATTATGCCTGTGTGGACTTAGGAGTTGTTTGCATGGAAGATTTCCTTTCTTGGAGAAAATATAGGCGTGCTTGTAGGCTAAGAATTTTTTAAAAAAGAAAAAAATATAAAGACAAGGTGACAAAGGCAGGATGCCTCTATAAATATTGTGTAATGAAGAAATCAGTGTATTAAGCTCTAACTCAAGTAATAACATTTGAGATTAAGTGTTTAAATGAACCTGGTAGGGCCCTGTATTAAGCACTTCACATTTATTTTAAGATAGGTATTCATATTTTCCCCATTTTATAGAGAAGCCAGAGGCTTGGAAATGTTAAGATGCTAACATAGGATCACAGGGCTAGCAAGTGATGGAGACAGGACTTGATAAGACAAAGATGAAGTCTGGCTCTAGTAGTCTCCTGTCCAATCCTATTAAGCCGTCAGGAAGAAAGATTACACACAAAAATGGCAAATGGGTCTTAACTCATGCCAACTCTTATCTATTTGTGGTTATTTTGATAAAGATTCCAATGCTCCATCAGGGCTCAATGACAAAGAACGCTGTGATCATTTAGCAATGTCTTGCCATTGGTGAGAAAGTAGTAGAGTGACAGTATTTGCCACATATTTGCCATCCCCAGAATAGTGAGTTTTTTTGGAGAGTTTCTATCTTTAATAGTCAAGTTAAAATTATGAGGAAAGGAACATTGACAATTGCTGTCACTCCAAAAATTTTTTTAATGGAAAGACACCCATCGGTGATATAAAACTTAAAAATGGAATACAAGCTACTAAATTGTTCCAAAGTCTATATGGGTGAAGGTTAACCTCAAATACTATTGCTCACAACATAATTTTAAGTAATAAAAAAGTGAGTGATAATCCAGCAGCAGGGACAAAATGAAGTAGTATGCTTTAAAGAAAAAAAAAAAGAGAAAAAGAAAAGGTCTCCTGCCAACCAACTGCCAGGAGTTTCATGAGTCAAGCCCCCAGGTTAATAAATCCTTGTTTCCCCTCAAATCCAGGGAAACACATAGGGAAAAATCACATCTGTCTAAATATACCTGACCACTTCTCATCACCACGCCAGCAACTACCACCCTTGTCTCTCACCAGAATGACTAATATCCCCCTACACAGTCCCATGGTTCTACCTTTACCCTCTATAGATCTTAGCACCGGTGCTAGAAGAGTTTAAAACCATCCAATGACATTCCATATTACTCCGGGAAAGACAAAGTTTGTATAGTGACTTACAGGCTCTAAGAGGCCCCTTTTCCCATCTTCACCTCCCTACTCTCCCCAGCCTCTACTTAAGACACCAGCCTTCTTGCTATTTTGTCAACATGCCAGCCTTACTTCATCACTAGGCCTTTGTACTTGTAATTCCTCCAGGCTAGGATATTCTCCCCTCCGATATCCCCACAGCTCACTTTGTCACCTCCTTGTCTTTATTCAGCGTATCCTCCTTTCATGAGGTCTTTTGATTTAAAACTTCTACTCCGCACCCCCTTACTATACGGCCTTCTCTTTCTAAAAAAGTGGTTTTCTTTCTCTGTCACCTATAACCATTCTAGAAATTATTCACTTTTAGTGGGACTTGCCCCTTCTCTTCACCCCTACTAAACTAAATTTCACGATGACGGGGACATGTTCCATTTTGTGCTCTGCTCTATGCTCAGTGTCTAAAATTGTGGCTGCCATAAAGTAGGCATTCCGGTGACCCATAATTCTGTTTCCTGGACAACAAGAAAAAAGTAAACTCAAATTTTCAAAAAAAATTTTTTCCAGTGGATCTGAAGCTCAAAGATTTTCCGAGATGTTGCTTTAGCTGCACTATTTCTCGACACAGATGCCCCTTTTCTGGAGGCCTTACTGCCAAAGACTCCACACTAAAGCACGCTGTCCACAGTGACCCCAAGAACATATTCCATCCCTACTACTGCACATGCCATCTAGAGATATGGAGCATCAGCTATGAATTCGCTAGAAATGCAAATCTTGGTTCTCAGACCAGAAGTTATGAGTCATAACATACATGTTAACAGATATATATGCACAGGGTGGTTTTTAGGCACAAAGTCTAAACAGCATTATCTTGAGTTTCTGGCAAAGGGCTCTGAGGTCTTATCAAGGGAAGCACAAACAAGTCTTTGGGAAACTCAGATGTTGCTTGTTTCCTAAAAAATAACCAAGCTTTAACAAGCAGTGGAGTCCACATGTCAGCCTTCCATTTCTAAGTTCTATGACAGCGATGTGAAATCTCTAGAAGTTTAAAAAAAACCACATAAATATAAAACCTTAATATCCCATGCCACCTTTAGTTAGTGTCCCACTGCCAGCCCACATCACGGCTTAGCGAGGAAAACAATGCATGAGGAAAGTGGTCCTTGAGCTCTTGAGTTATAGGCCCTTAGATAAATCGTATTTTCCTGCTCAGGGTCCAGCTGACTCATCTGTTTAGGTGGGTAGGAAATCAGGCTCTCCCTCCCTTGAGTATGTTTCGAGTTTCAGATGGGATATTTGTCAATTTCTCTGAAAATAGTGTTGCATCAAGTCAGTTATTATTGAAGCCTCAGTATTTTGCTTGCCATTTCCCAACACATGCTTGGTTCATGCTTAGTGAGATGGATTCATGCCATATCACGACTGGCATTTGAAGACCAACTGTTGTTTGTTCTTATACTAGAAGCCACAGCAGCTAAGGTAGGACATCTTCTAATTAAATGGTTTTGGTTCTAGTTATCTTGCACCCACACAGGAGTAAGTTTTCCCTTACCACTAGCAGAATAACAAGAACTATCATTCCTTCCTGTATTATTACTACAATCCTTAGAACTGAACTCTCCCCAAAGAATTTCATTCTTTTTCTGTGCATCCACTACTAGGTCCCTAGTGACTCTTGCCCCACTTTGAGGAGAATAACCTTATACTCACCAACAAGGAAATTTCTCACCTACCAGAGGAGACAGTTGTCACCATTGAATCAACAGGCAAGCCAAAGTTTCAGAGTTGCATATTGTCTCTATATGTAGGGATGTGCTGTCCCTGATCTCCTGGACTGAGTCCTGTTTACCACCAGTTTCCTGGTACATGATCTTCTGCCCACGTGTAAATTTGTATTACTATCAAAAACCCTTTTATTTCCTGAGGTTATTTGGTTGTCAAGCTCATCTTACCTGCTCTGTTTTGCTTTTTGCAAGCTCCTCTCTGACCTCAATGCTGCTCTCTGAATTCACAGGATTTACCGAGGGTCATTTCCACTATCCCCCCAAACCCTCCAGTTGTGATCTTTGCCTATATGCCACATCATCAGTTAGAGCCAAAGTACTTGGACCTGGCCCCCTCTGGGTCTCGTGATCCCAAGACCACTCAAGACCTAGTATACTGAGCACTAACATGCTGGTCCTCCTAATGAAACAGCACTCTGTTTGCTACATTTAGGTGCCATTGTTATTTATAACCCCATGGCTGTTCTATGGGAAACTCTTCAGCAGCTCCTAGGATATACTCATTTTTTAAAAAATAAATTTATATACTGAAGTATAATACACATACAGAAAAGCACACAAGTCATAAATTACTTAAATATTCAGAGTGAACAGACTTGTATAATGCCCATTCAGGTCAAGAAACAGAATATTGCTGGCATCTTGGAAGTCCAACCATGCCCTCGGCCATTAATATCCCTAAGATAAATACTTGTTCCTCCCAGTCATTACCTACCCACCCACCCTCAAAAAAATAGCCATTCTCTTGACTTTTTAGCACCAGAGATCAGTTTTGCCTGCCTTTGAGCTTTCTGTATAGAATCAAGCAGCATATAATACTTTTGTGCTTGCCTTCTTTTACTCAACTTGATGTTTATGAATATCATCCACATTGTTGCATGCAATTTACAACTATATAGCCTTCCACTGTATGAATATACAAGTATTTACCTATTTTTAATGGGCATTTCTATTTCTAGTTTTGTTCTATTATAGATAGTATTGCTATAAACACTCTTGTGAATGTCTTTGGTGAGCATAATGTACACATTTCCTGTTGAGCATATAACTGGTACTGAGTTATATACCCAAATAGTTCCAGAGGATATTTACAGGAGAAATGGATTGATATGGCCATATAATGAAGCATTTTTAATACTGAAAAACTGGAAAAATGTCCAACAAAAAGACATCTGGTTAAACACATTATGATATAAACATAATGGAATGCCATATCATTAAAGTGAAGATGTAATAAAATATTAAATGATATCGGAAGACAGTCATAACATTAAGGTATATTGGTATTATTTGCTCTACTTGTATTTTTTCAGTATAACTTTTCTAAGGATAATACAATTAGTTTTGGTTCTGCAATCAGAAAGATAAACGCTCTTTGACAAAAATCTTGTCCATCCTCTCATTTACCGCAAATGTAGCATAAAAAAACACTCCTGATCTACCTTCACCAGTATGGTATTATCACTGAAGAACTTACAAATCTCACGTACTGTGGGACATTGTTCAAAACTCGAAGCTCTGCAAGGGGTCATGACCCTGTGCTGACCGGTCATTTGCTGTTTTAATGCTCCAATAACTGCCAGTTATTGGAGCAGTATCATTTATTTGGAGTAGGAGACATAAAATTAAAAAAATAAATAAATAAAATAAAAGGCAGTACCATTTATTTGGAGTAGGAGATGTAAAATGTTAATAGATCCAGCTTTGCCACATTCTGGTTGAATGACTTGGAGAAAGTCACCATTTCTTCATTTCATTTTCCCATCTGTCAAATGAGGATACAATAGACTTCAAACTCCTTCAGAAAATACTGATCAGGCCTAATTCAACTTTTGTCCTCAACCTTGTCTGTGGATACATTATATGTGCTCAAAACATACATGCCTAATTCATAGAAGTATTTGGGGGGAACCGTGGAGACTATGAAACCTGTACATGTACCATCATTCCGCAAGGAAGGCTTCCATAAGGAGGGAATATGAACTGGACACTTCTTCATATCAAGTCATATCCTTTCATACTCACCTATCTCCAGGGCATTTGGCCACTTGTTCCAACCTCAGGGGCTATAGTAGCTACCACCTCTGTGGGAAATTTGACCAACTTCACATGGGCACAACCCAACAGCATTTCACCACATACCTCTAGCATATCCCCTCTTGCTTCCTGCTCTATTGTTTCATATATGTGACCTGAAAGTACATAGGAATATTCGGGGTAAAACCCTGACTAGTGTAAGTCTTCCCCCTTCCTCTCCAAACAGACTGTCCTGAGAAATGGTCATTTATGGGGTCACTGTCCCTGGTATCCGTTTGGTAATATGCCATTATGGTTGATTTTCCACCTTTCTGGCTTCATTCCCCTTTTCCTACATTCCTGTTTTCTGGGATTTCAGGCTCCCTCGGGGAGGGCTTTAAAGGGCAATTGTTCAAGAAATCTTAATGGTCAGAGCTGTCAAGAGTATATTTTATTGTTCACTTTGTTGGAGACAGAAATGCCCTGAAATATAGATATACAAGTAATCCTGGGCAGTGGTGAATGAACTGGCTGGCTGGTCAGGGGCCTGGTGGGAACAGATTAGAAGATTAGAGAGAAAAGTCTGTGAAAGAAATATAATGGACATACGAGCATAGGGAAAACTTTGTCTCACGTTGTCCTCCAGAGAACATTCACCACAGAGAAGACCATTAAAAATGAAATGGATTGAAATTATTTTTCCTCTGGACATCAGCCAAGAGGTCTTCTTGACCACTTCCAGATGGCATAATAGGACCAGGAACTGTGACCATGGAAGAATGGAAGCTGTGCAAGAACCCTGCAGCATGGACTTCCTCTCAGCAAGACTCATCCAGTTCTACTGCTGAATGTACAAACATCCAGCAGTAAAGACTAATGCTGATCCCTCATAGGACACCATTCTGCAGGAAACCCAGCAACCATTTGATGACAGGTTAATTATATCAGGTCCATTTTATCCCGGAGGAGTAGCAATTAATTTCAAATAGAATCCATATCTACTCTGGTTTCAGGCTTGGTTTCCCTGCTACTGTGCTACAGCAAGCATTGCCATTTATAGACTTATAGATTGCCTGCCTTACTGACATATGATAGTCCATATAATACCACTTTGGACCAATGGACAAATTTCTCATCAACAACATTAAACATGGGTACATGACCATGTGGTCAAGCAGCCAACCTAACAAAACTGTGATTAACCTGTCAAAGGCTCAGCTAAGTTACCAGGTTGAGGACCACCATTATGGGGTTGGGAGTCTCTTCTGTAGAATATAGTATGTGTATTTAGGTAATAACTGTTATGTCCTTAATACTTAGAATATGGAGATTCAGAAACCAAGGAATGAAAAAGGATTGGCCCTTATCATTCCTGATGACTCACCAGGGAATTTGTGTTTCTTATCCTATTTTCCAATTCTGGGTGGGGATGGAAATGGGGTGAGCAGAGTGAGTAACAGATTTTTCCATGGGGGATGGTACACAAAAGGGTGCTAGTGAACTGCTCACTGTAACACCAAAGGTCAATTCTTCCTCATGCTACTTGACAATGAAGTCATTCAAGCAGTAGGAGTGATTTGATCCTGACCGCTATGGGGAGCTAGGGGAGCTATTACACAATGAATGAAGGAAAGAGCAAGTCTAGAAGCAGAAGATTCCCTGGAACATCCCTTAGTGCTTCTCTGCTCATTAAGACCAATAACAGGCGATTGAACAGACAATTGAAGCAATCACAACCTAATATTAATAAGATATAACCACTGAAGTGGACAATTGAAGCAATCACAACCTGACATTAATAAGATATAACCACTGAAGTATAGGCCACAGGTGGGGAAAATCTAGAACAGATGGAGGAAGATAATAAATATCAACTAAGGCCTAGCTTTAAAAGCAGCAACTAGGGATGCCTGGGTGGCTCAGTTGGTTGGGCGGCTGCCTTCGGCTCAGGTCATGATCCCAGCATCCTGGGATCGAGTTCCACATCGGGCTTTTTGCTCAGCAGGGAGCCTGCTTCTCCCTCTGCCTGCCACTCTGTCTGCCTATGCTTGCTCTCTCTCTCTCTAACAAATAAATAAATAAAATCTTAAAAAAAAAAAAGTCTGGATATGGGTAGGCATTGCGTTTTAAAAAAAAAAAAAAAGCAGCAACTATAGTTTGTTTCATTAACCCCTTAGGGCACCTAGGTGACTCAGATGGTAGAACACACAACTCTTGATATTGGGGTCATGAGTCCAAGAAGTAGAGTTTACTTAAATCAAGAAATACTTATTTTTTTAAAGATTTTATCCATTTGCAGACAGAGATCACAAGTAGGCAGAGAGGCAGGCAGAGTGAGGAGGAAGCAGGCTCCCCGCTGAGCAGAGAGCCCAGGGCTCCATCCCAGGACCCCGGGATCATGATCTGAGCTGAAGGCAGAGGCTTTAACCCACTGAGCCACCCAGGTGCCCAAAGAAATACTTATTTTTAAAGACCCTTTAAAAAGAAACCGGGGATGGGGGTTAAGAGGGTAGGAAAAGAATAAATGAAATAAGATGGGATCAGGAGGAAGACAAACCAAAACAGACTCTTAATGTCATAAAACAAACTGAGAGGGGTGGGGGTGAGGAGGGTTGGGAGAGGGGGGTGGGGTTACATTATATGTTTAAATAAAAATAAAAATCTAAAAAAAAAATTAAAAAAAAAAAGAAACCCTTGTCCAAGTCATTTCAGAATTTGCAGCTGGTCATTACGGTGATGGAGCCACTGTGACTGCACTGCTCTTACCAAAGGGCACCATTTTGTAGTACAGCAGCAAAATGTAACACCTCTTCTCATACCTGCACCAGGTACTTCTTGCCTCTTGCCCAGGATTTCTTGTTGACACTGAGATGGGACACACTGCAGAGCCCACATATGCATATTCAAGAAGTTTAAAGAAATTAATACCCAGAAAGTTAACTTTTGACCAAGGGCAGATAGGAAGAAGAATTTATCCATTGGCTCCTCTCTCCCTTGGACAGACCTCTTGCAAGCTGGTCATTCACACAATCTCAGAAGGTGATGCTGCAAGATCTATCTCTCAGGTGCTCTTAACACCAAATGGTAGCTGGTTTAATAATGCACCTTTATATTGGCTTTCTCTCCTTTCCTGACTCATTTCAGTTTTCCTTTCCTCCTATTCCATGGGATTTCACTCCTGAATAAAGAAGTAGCACATGAGTCTCTGCTTCAGGCTCTGATTTCTGGCAAAACCAGGGTAAGACCTAAAACAACTGGCAGCCACAGCTGTGGTGTTCACATTGAGGGGTGGGGGTAGGAAGGGATTTGTGGGATAGTCATCAAGGCAAGGCTTTCCATCCAAGAGATGGGAAGACACAGCCCACTCTTCCCAGAAACAAGGTAGTCTTCATGGATTTCCTCAAGAAACCTGGTCCTTTGCCAAAATTAAGGGAAAGAGTAGCCCTTGATGATCCAAATGGATAGTCCCATAATCCCTTTCTTTATCAGCCTTAGAGTATATCTTTCCCCTTCTGATGACGCTAGCCCCATCTTCACCCCAAATGATAGTCATGAAATTAGACCTGGCCTGTCAAAAGCTTCCTATCCCCTAAGTATCATGACTGCTTCAGAGATTAGTTTCTGATTGGAGCCAAGCCAGTCAGGATCCTCCTCCAAGATCTTCCTACCAGTTCTACAATGCTTTCTCTCTACTGGGGATAGGAGTCTAGTGGTCTTCATGGATGTCACATAGAATCTGCCCAATAATGAAGCCTGCAGGAAAAAAAGAAGAGCTTAAAGGTGAAAATAGAGACTTTTGTTGCTACCACTATGGTCATGGGCCCAGCTGGGATGATCAAGAGTTAAGCACATACTAGTTTCTAGGAAAGGAAACAGGGTTTTTTATATGACCAGAGCACTTGAACAATGTGTTGGGACCTTTATCAACCAAGATTTGAAGGCTGTCAAAATGCCATTAAAACTAGTACAAGCAGAATAGTCTAAAAAGTGTTGATGGCTTCAGACATGGCTGGATCTGGGGGGTCCAAACAATGTAATCATGACTATCACTTCAGTTCTGAGCTCTGCTTTTCCTCTTTTGGCTTCATTATTGGGCTCAGTCCATATGGAGAGTAGCCACATCCTTTGGGTTCCATGTGACTATAGTCGCTGCAGTAACTGGTGGCTACAGTAGGCAGGAAGTAGGAGAGGGAGCAGCTCTGAAGGGGTAGCAGCAGGTCCATTCCCAAATTAAGAACAAGCAATAGTTGACAAGGGCAGCAGGGAGAACAGATGCACCATCCAACTCCTGGATTTGGTGGAGGAAAAGGCAGGCAGAAATTAAAGTCTGAATTCTAGGGATCACAGTGGAAAAAGTGAGGGAGAGAAATTATACTTTTGATTAACACTTTCTTCTTCTATAGCCCCACCTGTATCCTGCTATAAACACAAACCAGATCAAGCGTTAAGCAGATGATATTTGACAGTCACAATGCAGTATTTCCTCTTCTCAACACTACACCATTTCAGCGTTTGAAATTCTCCCTCCTGCCCAGAATTCCAACAGCTGAGTCATGAGAAGTGACAGACTTAATACTTTTTTTTAGTTTAGTTGAATGTAAGCACCTAACTGTAAAGCCTGAGCATATAGGAAATTTAGTTTTACAATTAAAACTCCAACAGAGTTCATGTCTTACCCTCCGTGGTGTATGTAGACAGCATTCTTGTGATGCCCAGCAATTGAACATGTAAGATGAGTGGCCCAAGGAAATGACTATTGTAGCATTTTTCATAAAGTCAAATTAAATGTGTTTCAGTCAGTTGTAAAGAGGGAAAAGAAAAATGGTTTCCTCTCTCCTGCCGAAGAAACAATGCTTGGAGGAGATTATCATTGCTCAAGAACCCCATCTCCAATCTGCCCCTAATAATCCAGGCCAAGAGTAGTTCAGCTGGTAGTTTCTAGAACAGCTGGAACCTCCATTTACATACACAGAAACCTCAGGTGTGTCTTCAACTCGCCCCATAACTAATCCAAGGGATTCCAGGGAAGCTCCCTGTTTCTTTCAGGAAACACAAAACTTTCAACAAAAGGATTTTGAAGTTGGCAAGAAGCTTCCAAAATGTGCAATAAAGTACAGAGTGGCAAAAACAAAGAAGTTTTCCTGTTACCAATGCTTTCTAAAGGATTTTAGTATACTTTGACTGCAAAGAAGAGAGCAATAAGGGATGAATTGCAATCCTTTCAGAAACAAAACAAAACAAAACAAAAATCTATAACAAGACAGATAAAGCAAACACTAATAGTTACTTGGAAGAAAATGTGATGCTTTCCTGTTTTTAAAGGCAGCCAAAATTTTAAAAGAAAAACAAAACAAAACAAAACACCACAATACCTGCCCTTTCCCAAACTGCCTATCTACCTTCCATGCCTCTGGCCATTGCACTGCCGTCTCTCTAACAGAAATGGCCTTCTACTGAGGGCACAAAATGGGGAGGAAAAAGAAAGTAAACCCCTGCCTGTTTACAAGCAGGGAAGCACAGAACATGCATAAGTGGTGAGAAGGGGCCCTTTACCCCGACTTTGGGGGTTAGAAAATCTTCCTGAAGAGATTTTAGTGAAAAATGAAAAATCACATTTTGGGCAAATGGGGAGGATAATATTCCACAGTAGTACAGCAGCATGTACATGTTAAACCTAGGGAGGATAGCATCACTGAAAGAAGTTCAGGAGAGTTCATTTACTCTGGGGTTGGGAGCAGAGAAAAAGAGATGAAAATGGGAAACAGGGTGAAGAGGAAAGAAATGATGAGGGAGGGACACAGGAGCCAAATAATGAAGGGTTTTTAAGTCATGCTTTGGTTTTCACTATTTATCTTAAGAAAATGAGAAGATGCTTAGGAAATTTAAACTGACAAGAGAGATGAACATATATATTTGAGAATCTTTGGAATCCCAGTGTCTAACAAATTGCCAGACTCTTAACAGGTGTTAAATAAATGCAGGGGTGATGGGGTGTGGCAGGAATGGAAGAGAGGATGCACCAATGGAACAGGCTTTATGAAAACATCTTTTAAATAAGAAATCATTATAAACCTTGTAAGGTTTGTAAACATATCTAGAAAACTGTAAATTCATTAGACCATAGTCACAAAAAGCACCAAAATGTTTAGGATGCCAACATTGCATCCTAAGTATTAAAAACAAAACCAAGTTATTCATGAGTGTTTTCTCATTGCATAAATCATAGCTTTCCTAACACTAACACTAAGGTTGCTTTCTCAAGAAGAGGGAAGAAAGCAAGAGTGTCCTGGAACCCGGGGCAGGGAGAGAGGAAAGCACAGCTGTGAAGAACATCGACTCTGACTTTACCTACATTCAAATCCTAGTTCCTAATAAGATTACCAGAGGTAGAACCTTGGCCTCTGTACTTCTGTTTGCTCATTTGTAAGATGAGAATGTTATTCACTATCTCAAGTGTGTTACAGCAGTTCTGTTACATAGTTACCTATAAAACAACTATACCATGCCTGGCATAGAGTGATGGCTCAAGGACTATTCACTCCCACAGAGCAAAGAGGCAGGCTTTGAAGAAGACTGTGGACACGTTGAAAACGGCATGGTACTCTTGAGGGCTGAAGGCCACAGAATACAATTTAGAAAGAAGGAGGGTGCCAGAGAATCTTGACCTGTTCTGAACTCTTAAAGATAGGCAGGCCCACCTCCTTTGAGAATTTAGAACTGAAACTGAGTTTTGGCTCATTTTAGGTTTATTCATTCCCCCAGACATTTGCTAAGCACCTACTGTACACTAGGCACTATTCTAGGAACTAGATACTTAACTACTAAAACAGATAAAAAAGGAAAAACCAGGAAAATTATGTAGTATATTTCAAAGAAGATTTATACCCACAAAAAGGAAATGGGGTGATTTGGCTGGGGTTCTTAGACATTGTGTGAAAGATGGGCTTCTTTTCACTTCCGTAAGCCCAGAGATGAAACACAGGCAGTAAAAGCCCCGAGCAAGGTAAACACACCGACACACATACACACACACAATGGTCATGACCACTGACGAGATGTAGCAGATACCTGCGGGCACCACCAGCAGGTGTTGGGGTACTGATTAAAGTCAGAGTTGGCAGACTTCGTGGGGACTTCCTGAAGAGTCTTGAAAATTTAAGAATTAGGGAAAAGTAGAGATGACACATGAAACATTTTAATACCTTTTTTTGTTTAGTCCAACAACAAAGTTCAAGGAAAGCTGGTAGAGGACCTGCTCAAGAGATGGGGGGTGGGGGTGGGGAAGGAGGAGCAGCAGCAGCTTCTTCAAAGGTGATGGAGAACTTAGAACCTTGTGTGGAGGTGAGTGAGTATGCAAGTGGGGTCAGACTAAACACAAAAGGAGAAGAAAACCAACATGTTTGTCTGGATCTCATTAAAAGAAGAAGGGAAAGAAAGTCCCTAAGAATTAAAATTCACATCTGTTGCTCCATAAGGGTCCAGGAGGACACCAAAAGAATGAAGCATATTTTCCTATAAAAACAAAAACTACAATGTAATTTGTTTTATCAATGTAACCAGTGTGGCTTCATTTCTTTCATGAATCCCTAAATCCTCAAATTACAAGATCTGAGATCCTTATCCCATTTGACTGAATAAGTTTAGTATTTATCAAATTTCCATCCTAACTATTCAGAACTCCTTGGGAGATGCTTCCGTGCCCTTCAAATCCATCTTGTCACCTGATACCTGAGTCAGCCACTTGGCTCCAGGCCTCTTAGGTGGACCACTGCTTGCTTATATGACTTTCTGCCACCTCTTCAGAGATTATGTTTCTTGTTGTTGTTTTAACCACTCCTCTCCCTCAGACTGCTTTGTCTAAAGCCTGGGTATAATGCTTCCTCAAGTTCAGTTACAGCAGAGATCAAGCCAACCAGATTTTATTGCTGTTTGGAGGATAACAGATCAAAGAAGAGGAAGGAAGGCAAGTAAAATTGAAACCATTTCGTTAATATATGGTGCTCTCATGACCTACAAGCCAAGACCCAAGACTAACTTCAGGAGATCCCTACTTGTAGCTCTCCCATCTAGACCATGTTTTAGGAGCCAGCTTATGAACACCATACATATTATATTTTCTAGCAGAAAAGGCCCTTGAACACAGCCCGGTTTTCAGTGAAATGAGTTCCTAATTTCAAGGCCCAGAAAAATACAGGAGTTTATTCCTTACTTTCTAGGACTCATTCCATGATCTGAGACCTGCCTCTCTCCTTCAAGGTAAAACTCCCATGATAAGGTTTTGCTCAGTGGCCTTTAGAATGACTGTTGGGGGAAGTCATCAAGAAGATATGACCACCAGTCCATTGACATACAATTGGATATGTCCAATTGGACATACAATGTCCAATTGACATACAATTGGACCCAGGCAATCAGAGATTCCTCACCCCTTTCCCTGTCCTTGGAACATGCATTCAACTTGCCTTACCATTTGAAGCTTCCTCAAGGACATACCCTTGAAATAATGTGTTGAGATCATATGTGACTAAGAACACAGTTAGGGCCTATATATAAACTTTAAAAAAAATTATTTATTTATTTGACAGACAGAGATCACAAGTAGGCGGAGAGGCAGGCAGAGAGAGAGAGGAGGAAGCAGGCTCCCCACTGAGCAGAGAGCCCGATGCGGGGCTCGATCCCAGGATGCTGAGATCATGACCTGATCTGAAGGCAGAGGCTTAACCCACTGAGCCACCCAGGTGCCCCTATATATAAACTTTTAAGATGTGGCAGCCAGGTAGTGGAGATTTGCTTGTCTTGTGGCCACCCAAGATAAGCCTTCTAAGTAAGTTTCCTTGCTTATTAAAATTGCCACTTGCCAACCTGGAGTGGTTTGTCCCTTACTTTGGTCCCTCCCTGCCCTCCACATAAGGGGGCCAGTTTGCAAAGCAACTGTGACCCCCAAAATACATAATAGTTCAGGTAGATTAATTCCCAGGTCTGGATATTCACTCTTCAATGTAATATTTGGGCCTCAACAGTCTATCTTGTGTTGAGCTGCATTAGACTCAGGCCACATATGGTGAAGATCATATCTGCCCATGTTGTCCGGCCAGGTCTTACATTCTATTCTCCTATCAGCAGTGGCTTAAGCAAATGCACATGAACTTATCCAAAGCAAAGGCAAGACTACATTGTTGTAGGGATATCCAAATCTATGCACAGGCTTGTTCTAAAGAAAATAATCCCCTGAGATGCAATTGTCTGCTGTAAAGACATACTTTTAAATTATAAAATCAAGCAGTTTAGTCTTCTGGACCAAGAAGTCTCAACCCCTTTGCAGTCCACAAAAGAAACTTTGCTCTGAGTTTAACTAAATTCCATAGGATGGGGGATGATGATCTCAGAATAAAGAATTTTAATGAACCTCTGGTTAAGTACTGCTCTTTGTGAAACTCAGATTTTTTTCAACTTCTACCCAGCGCACTGTTAGGGACTGTCATATAAGGGCTTGGATGCATAACCAATTGGGTATTTGTGAACGTTTTTATTATTGTGACACTAAATATGTATATTACACATTTATCTTTCACAACTAAAAAAAAATGTAGAAGGACAAATGTATGCGAAAGAGTGTTAGCAAGTATAAAGTGTTGCCTTAACAACTCTAAGGTCAATTTTGGAAAGCTGAAGACAAACTAGAGACAATACAAACTGAAATAAGCCCAAGACCTTCAATATCACAAAGAGAGGGGCAGTGTCTTCAAATTCTTTTATATCCCAAATTATATCTTTCGTATATTTCGAAAACCCATAACCACATATCCCTGGCCAGAGGTCCTAGAACCCATTCAGCTCACTGAGCCCTGATCCCTAACTACTTTAAACTAGTTGATCAGTTGCTACTCTAACTACATATGATCCTTTATCTCAACTCTTCTCATAGAAATTATGTTGAATATACATGGATTTTCCATAAATCTGTATCAACCTTGGGGTTCCTACTGAACATAACTTAAACACACATTTATCTTTACGTCTTCCCAACTCCACTAAAATTGCAATGAACTCATTTCAAAAGACAGGCCAAATTCCTTAGACACGGGAATTCCCTGGAGGAACCAAGTGCCTCTGAAGTCATGGGAATTCAGTAAAAATCCATGTGCTGAATATGAAATCTCTAGTTCTTTTCCCAGTTTAAGTCCCCGCACGCAAAGCAGCCAGGCATATGCTCCTCAGCCAGGAGACTGAAGAATTCTCCCTAGGAAAAACTGTAACTCAACAAAAAGACCCACATATATTGAATTTTGCATCTAGCAAAATTCACTTCCCAGTGAAATTCAGTCACAAAAGTCAGCAAGTCCTATGCTCACATGAAACCTTCGAAAAAGTATTTCAATACCCCACTCTTAAAATGCACAGCCCAAGATCACCAGATGTGTAGGAAATACTTCTAAAATGAAGATAGACCCCAACAGGAAAACACACACACACACACACACACACACACACACACACAATACAAGGAAAGAGAGAATATTTGAAAAGAACTATTATTCATTATGCTCTAGGAGATAAGAGTTTTAAAAACATCAGAATGAGGTGCTTGGAGGGGCTACCAACATCGTGATGGCATAAGCTGTTTCTCATTTTTGCCCACCCCCCACACTCCCCCAACCTCTCCAAGACACACACAAATTCAGCATCCATCCATAGACAAAAGAGCCTTTGAAGGAGCTGTGGGACCTAGTACCAAATGCCAAGGGACCCAGGAGTCATCTCATTCACCCACAAATCTGGTAACAGGCAACTAGACCCCAGCCTACAGTATAGACCTAGCAGTAGCCCATAAACCAGTTCTAGCATTCCTGTTGCAGTCCAGGAGCCCTTAGAAAACATGGTCTTAGACACTCACCCAAGTATGAAAAAGTTCTTGTGCAAGTCCAGAGGAGGTTTCCAGAAGTTTCAGCAACCTGTTAGAGAAAAAAAATAAATAGGAGTTTGGATGCACTGGAGTGGGTAAGAACACTGATTAGTAACATGAAAATATACAACACACTGTTAAAAGTATGTGGACTTCTGTTTTACGTAAGCTTCATAGTAACTACAAAACAAAAACCTGCAGTAGATTCACAAAAAGTAAAGAGGATATCAAAATATACCACTACAAAAATAATCAATTTACAGAGTAAGGCAGCAAGAAAAAGAATAAGGCAACTACAGAACAGCTAGAAAATGGTAAGTCCTTACCGGTCAATACTCTGCATATAAATGGATTGAATTCCATCATCCCCAGAAAACAAACAAACAAACCAAAAAGACATACAACAACAATAAAATGGCTGAATGGATTAAAAAGAAGAACAAAAAGGACTGAACTATATATGTTGCTTATAAGACACTCAACTTTAAGGACACACAAAAGAGAAGGAATAGTTATATATGACAAAATAGACTGCCAAAAATGATAAGACAAAGTCATATGTAAGGATATAGGGGTCAGTTCTTTGAGAACATAGATCATAAGTATATACATATATACATATATATCCAATATATATATATATCCAATATCAGAGCACCAAATATTAAATACTGAAATCTGAAGGAAGAAATAAACAATACAATGATAGTATGGGGACTTGAATATCAACTTTCAACAATGGTTTTCTGTTTGGAGGACTGATCCAACAAAAAAATTTTGGACATGAACCATACTTTAGACCAAATGGACCTAGAAAACATATACAGAACGTTCCATCCAATGGCTGAGGAATATATATTCAAGTGCACATAAAACATTTTCTAGGATAATTCATATGACAGGTCACAAAGCAAGTCTTAGCAAATTCACAATGGAAATCATATCACCACAAATATTTTCCTACCATAATAACATGAAACTAGATATCAATAACAGGAGGAAAGCTGGAAAATTCACAAACACATGGAAATTAAACAATATGCTCCTGAAACAATAGGTTAGAGCAGCAATCGAAAATGGGTATCAAACATCTTTAAAAAATGGAAATGAAAACAATATATCAAAAGCTATGAGATAATGCAAAAGCAGTTCTAAAAGGAAAGATTTCAGTGATAAATTCTACATTAAAAAAAGAAACATTATGAGGCGCCTGGGTGGCTCAGTGGGTTAAAACCTCTACCTTCAGCTCAGGTCATGATCCCAGGGTCCTGGGATTAAGCCCCGAATCTAGCTCTCTGCTCAGCAGGGAGCCTGCTTCCCACTCTTTCTCTCTCTCTCTCTGCCTGCCTCTCTGCCTAATTGTGATCTCTGTTGTCAAATAAATAAAAATAAAATCTTAAAAAAAAAAGAAAAGAAACATTTCAATATGGATGTTACTAGAGGGAATTGTGCTAAGTGAAATAAGTCAATCAGAGAAAGACAATTATAATATGGTTTCACTCATATGTGGAATATAAGAAATAGTGCAGAGGACATAGGGGAAGGGAGGGAAAACTGAAGGGGAAGAAATCAGAAGGAGACTGAAAGACTCTGGACTCTGAGAAACAAACTGAGGGTTGAGGAGGGGGAGGTGGGCAAGGAGATGGGGCAACTGGGTGATGGGCATTAAAGAAGGCATGTGATGTGATGAGCACTGTGTGTTATAAGCAACTGATGAATTACTGAATACTATATCTTAAACTAATGATGTATCATATGTTGGATAATTGAATTTAAACTAAAATCTTCAGATGGGAAAAAAAGTTTACAAATTAAAAATGTATATATTTTTAAAGTAAACAACCTATATTCATACCTCAAGGAACAAGAAAACTAAGCCCAAAGTTAATAGAAGGGGGGAAAAGATGAGAAGTAAATGAGACCAGAAAAATAGCAAAAATCAATGAAACTAAGAATTGCTTTCTTGAAAAGATAAACAAAATGAACCAATGCTTAGCAGGACTAAGATGACAAAAATCAAATGAAAGATGTTTCACGTGATAATGCATAAATACAAACGATCATTAAGAGACTACTATGCTATGAACAATGTTCATAGCATAAATGGCCACAGTTGCCAAACTGTGGAAAGAACGAAGATGCCCTAAACCATAGAGCATCTTCTTCCATAAAGAAGATATGGTTCATATATACAATGAAGTATTATGCCTCCATCAGAAAGGATGATTACCCAACTTTTGTATCAACATGTACAGGACTGGAAGAGATTATGCTGAGTGAAGTAAGTCAAGCAGAGAGAGTCAATTATCATATGGTTTCACTTACTTGTGGAGCATAAGGAATAACACGGAGGACATTGGGAGATGGAGATGAGAAGTGAGTGGGGGAAATTGGAGGGGCAGACAAACCATTAGAGACTATGGACTCTGAGAAACAAACTAAGGGTTTTGGAGGGGCGGAGGGTGGGCGGTTAGGTGAGACTGGTGGTGGGTATTAGGGAGGGCATGTATTACGTGGAGCACTGGGTATGGTGCATAAACAATGAATTTTGGAACACTGAAAAATAAATAAATAAAATTAAATGGATAAAAATTAAAAATAAAAGGGAGGAGGTTGGAGAGGAAAATAAATTAGTAAATAAGTAAATAAAAGGGAGGGGGTTGTATACTCTGTTATTTTTAGTAAATCTAAATTATTCATTCTAGAAATTATTGAAAAAGTTAAACACTTAAAAATGATTTTCCCTGTTCTAGAATTTTTTTAATAAGGAAACCAGGAAAAAGAAAATAAAAATCATCTCTAATTCATCTTCTTAAGATAACCATTTTAATGTATTAAAATGTAAAACATTGTATGTTTTATTCCAGGCTTTAAAATTTTATATATGAAAGTGAAATTGTATCAAAAATATTTCTTTCATAAAATAAAGGTCATACTGTACAGTTAAAAAAGAGAGACGACTATGAACACTATATTGCCAACAAATTGTATAACCAAGAAGAAATGGATCAATTCCTAGAAACATAAAGCCTAACAAAACAGAAAAACATAAAAAATCTGAACGAACCAATAATGAGTAAGGAGAGTGAATCAGTAGTTAAAAACTTTCCAAAGAAGGTCCAAGAACAGATGGCTTCACTGGTGAATTCTACCAGATATTCAAAGAATTCACACCAAAACTTCTGAAACTCTCCAAAAACAACTGGAGAGAATAACGACCAAACTAATTTTAGGAAGCCACCATTACCCTGATACCAAGGCCATATAAGAACACTACAAGATGGGGCAACTGGGTGGCTCAGTGGGTTAAAGCCTCTGCCTTCAGCTCAGGTCATGATCCTGGGGTCCTGGGATCAAGCCCCGCATTGGGCTCTCTGCTTGGCAGGGAGCCTGCCTCCCCCTCTCTCTGTGCTTGCCTGTCTGCCTACTTGTGATTTCTGTCTGTCAAATAAATAAATAAAATCTTAAAAAAAAAAAAACACTACAAGAAAACTATAGGCTAGTATTCTTGATGAATATAGATGTAAAAATTCCCAACAAAATATTAGCAAATCAAAATCAACACTACATTGGAAAAAACCATACATAATGATCAAGAAGGATTTATCCCTGGGATGCAAGGACAATTCAACTTATGCATGTCAATAAATGTTTTTAGAATATGAATAAAAGATTAAAAACACAGGATCTCAGTAGATGCAGAAAAAGCATTTGACAAATACAACCTTTCATGATAAGAACTCAACAAATTCAGTATAGAAGGAATATACCTTCATATAATAAAGACCATATATGAGAAGCCCACAGCTAATAGCACACTCAATGGTAAAAGGTTGCAAAAGCTTTTCCTCTAAAATTAGGACCAAGACAAGAATGCCCATTCTAGCCACTATTATTCTAATAGGATTGGAGTTCTTAGCCAGAGCAGATAAGAAACAAAAAGCATCCAAATAAGAATGGTAGTAAAAATGTCTTTGCTTCACTTTGCTTGTCTTTTTTTTTAAATTTTTATTAAATTCCAATTAGTTAACTAGCAGTATTAGCTTCAGGTGCACAATTTAGTGATTCAACACTTCCATATAGCATCCAGTACTCCTCACAATAAGTGCACTCCTTAACCCCATATAATCTTTCATATATAAAATGCCAAAGACTCTATCTCACACACACACACACACACACAAAACAATACAACAAAACTGTTAGAACCAATAAACAAATTCAGTAAAGTTGCAGAACACAAATATCCACATGTGGAAGTCAGTAGCATTTCTATACTCCAACAGAGTATCTGAAAAAGGACCAATCCCATTCACAATATCAAAAACAAACACAGGAGTAAATGTAAATCAAGGAAACCAAAGACCTGTATCCTGAAAACCACAAGATTTTGGTGAAAAGAAATTGAAGAGGAAACAGAAAGCTATCCTGTGTCCACAGATCATAAAAATATTGTTAAAATGTCCATACCTACCCAAAACCATCTATAGGTTTAACACAATTCCTATAAATTCCAATGGAATTTTTCATAGAAATACAAAAACAAAAAAATCCTGAAATTTGAATGGGAAAAAAAAAAAAAACAACAAAACCCTAAATAGCCAAAGCAATCCTGAGAAAGATCAAAGCTGGAGGGATCACATGTCCTGATTTCAAACTATACTACACAAAGCTATGGTAATAAATAGTGCCAGCAAAAAAAAAAAAAAAAAAAAAAAAAAGACACAAAGTACAATGGAACCCTTACATATACAGTCAACTAATATTTGACAAGGGATCCAAAAACAATGGCAAAATGATGGTCTCTTCAATAAATGGTGCTGGGGAAACTGGATAACCACAAAAAGACTGTAACTAGATCTCTACCCCATGCTACCCTCAGAAATTAACTTGAAAGTGATTCAAGACTTAAATGTAAGACATGAAGCCATAAGACTCGTAGAAGAAAACATAGGGAAAACCACTCCTTGATGTTTATAATTTATTTTTGGATAGAACACCAAAATCACAAGCAACAAAAGCAAAAATTAGTTAGTGGGACCAAATCAAACTAAAAAGTTTTCAATAGCAAAAGACTTGACAAAATGAAAGGCAACCTGCATGGTGAAGAAAAATATTTACTGGTCATGTATCTAATAAAGGGTTAATATCCAAAATATGTCAACAGAACAAAATAAAAAACAATCCAATTATAAAATGGGCAGAGGAACTGAATAGACATATTTCCAAAGAAGACATACAAATGGCCAACAGTTTATAAAAAGGTACTTAAGATTAGTAATCATGAAGGAAATGCAAATCAGAATCACAATGAGAGATCACTGCATATCTGTTGGGATGGCTATCATCTAAAAGACAAGAGAGAACCTGTTTGCAAGGATGTGGAGAAAAGGGACTCTTTATACACTGTTGGTAGGAATGTAAATTTGTACAGCCACTATGGAAAACAGTATGTCCGTTCCTCAAAAACTTAAAACTACCATATGATCTACCAATTCCACTCCTGTGTGTGTGCATGTGTGTTGTATGTGTGTGTGTGGTGTGTGCATGTGTGTGTGTATCTCCAAAGTAAATGAAAACAGAATCTTCACAAGATACCAGCATTCCATGTTTATAGCAGCATTATTCACAATAGCAGAGATATGGAAACAACATAAGGGTCCATCAACAGATGAATGGTTGAAGGAGAGGTATTATATCTATATAATGCAGTATCCTTCAGCCATGAGAAAGAAAATCTTGGTGTTTACAACATGGATCTTGAGGGCATTATGCTAGTGAAAAAGGTCAGAAAGAACCACACTGTATGGTCTCACATGTGGAATCTAAAAAGCCAAACTCACAGAAACAATAGAATGGTGGTTACCATGGGTTGGGGGAAATGGGGATATTTTGGTCAAAGGGTACACACTTCCTGATATAAGGTGAATAAGCTCTGGAGATCTAGTGCACAGTATGATTATTACTGTACCTATTTATCTTATTACACATTTCAAAATTGCCAAGAGATCAATCTTAAATGTTCTCACCACAAAAAAAAGACATGGTCAATATGTGATGTGAAGGAGGGGTTAGCTATTACTATGGGGGTAATCATTTTGCAATATATAAGTGTATCAAATCAAAATGTTCTACATCTTCAGCTTATGTATCAATTATATCACAAAGCTAAAAAAAAAAGCAAAAACTATGATCAACATTATTTGATAAGCATTTTAAAAAATGTATGGTAAACCAAATTGTAAATTGACTCCAATGGAATATTTCAGAAAAGTAAATATTTTTAAATTAAAAAAAAGAATTAGGTGCTTTAAAGAATAAAAAGGTATTTACCCCAAAGATACAGATGTAGTGAAAAGAAGGGGCACCTGCACCCCAATATTCTTAACAGCAATGTCCACAATAGCCAAACTATGGAAGGAGCTGAGATGTCCTTCAATAGATGAATGCATAAAAATGTGATTCATATGAACAATGGAATACTACTCAGCCATCAGAAAAAATGAAAACCTACCATTAAATCAACGTGGATGGAACTGGAGGGTGTTATGCTAAGTGAAATAATTCAATCAGAGAAAACAATTATATGGTTTCACTCATACGTGGAACAGAAGAAATAGTGCAGAGGATCATGGGGAAGGGAGGGAAAACAGAATGGGAAGAATCAGAGAGGGAGACAAACCATGAGAGACTCTGGACTCTGGGAAACAAACTGAGGGTTGTGGAAAGGGAGGTGGGTGGGGGATGGGGTAACTGGGTGATGGGCATTAAGGAGGGTGTGTGATGTGATCAGCACTGGGTGTCATAGGCAAGTAACAAATCACTGAACACTACATAAAATCTAATGATGTACTTATACGTTGGCTAACTGAATTTAAATTTAAAAATAAAAAGGAACACTATGGAACAAGAGACCTTTTGTGATCATTAAAAATACCATACATGTTAAAATTCAGTACATCCCGGAAGATAACAGTGGAACTAATCTCCTAGGGAGACAAGCAGCAGTGGTGGTTTCAGGGCGTAAGCCACTGAAAAGCTGTAACGTGAGTGACTGTCACACTAACGGCTGGCGCTGGGCCACATCTGGCCCTGCTCCAGAACACAACTTCGAGGGCACTCTATAAAATTTAGTCCATCCTAAACAGTCTGAAACAGACAAAGCCTTTTGAGCTTTTGTTCCTTCCTCTCGTCACAAAGCACCAAAACATTCTAATAAATGTGATCATTTACTTCATTAGATAGCTGGAGTGCTGGATGCCAACTCTCTCAGTACTGGGTTCGGTCTACACAGGCACTGCCCTGAGACTCGGAAGTGTCCCATTTATTGTGCAATGTGCACTGCACAGTGAGAGGGCATCTCCCCCGCCCACAGTCAGTTCTAAAGAAATGATTAAAACATGGGAAAATATGAGCTCCTGTCACCCATCACTGTTGAGTAATGATCACTGTAGTCACGAAGGAGTCTGCTCCGATAAGGAAACACACTGCCTGGAAAATGCAATGTTTCAGACTCCTGCATCTGCGCTCTTGCAAATGCTTTCTTGGCACCATCCTATTTCATATGATTAATTTTCCACTAGATTTACAAAGGAATAAAATTCCTTCTTTATAAAAGTTTGACTTATATTTTCTGAGTAACTCCTGACACCAAATGCTGAAATTCTGCCTTGGGGGGTTCATCAGGAAAAAAAGTTATTTTCCTCAGCTGGACATTTTCAGTTGGACATTATCTTTTCTACTGTACAGTAGGAATAGTAAATAGTCAATTTGTTATATCACATTTATTTAGCAAAGCACATACTGAGTATGCATTAAAATATACTGAGTCAGGGGCGCCTGGGTGGCTCAGTCAGTTAAGCGTCTGCCTTGGGTCAGGTCATGATCTCAGGGTCCTGGGATCAAGTCCCACATTGGGCTTTCTGCTCAGTGGGGAGCTTGCCTCTCCCTCTGCCTCTGCCTGCTGCTCTCCCTGCTTGTGCTCATGCTCTTTGTCAAATAAATGGATAAAATCATTTTAAAAAGTACACTGACTCATCAGGCCTATTGTAGGCCTCCTAAACTCTTGTGTAGATACAATAGAGGAAAATGGAGGATCCCCATTGTCCAGTCAACGATGTACAGAGCAGGCTACTAGAGATCCATCAGAACACAATTCCAAGAATGTAAGCCACTGGGTGGCTCAGTGGGTTAAGCCTCTGCCTTCGGCTCAGGTCATGATCTCAGGGTCCTGGGATTGAGCCCTGTGTCGGGCTCTCCGCCCCGCCGGGAGGGAGCCTGCTTCCCATTCTCTCTCTGCATGCCTCTCTGCTACTTGTGATATCTCTCTCTCTCTCTGCGTCAAATAAAATCTTTTTTTTTTAAAAAGTGAAATATTAATCCATGCTACAACATGGATGAATCTTGAAAATGTTAAGTGAAAGAAGCCAGTTGCAAAGGACTACCTATGATCCTGTTGGTGTGAAATATTCAGAATAGGCAAACCTATAGAATGGTCAGTTAGTGTTTGCCTAGAGCCGGGGGAAGCTAGGAGGTAGGGGAGGTGAGTTAAGGGGTGATAGCTAAGGGGTTTGGAGTTTCCTTTTGGATAAAGATTCTGAAATTGTTTGGTTATGAGAGCACAGTTCTAGGAATATACTAAAAGCCACTGACTTGTACAGTTTAGATACGTGGACTGTATAGCATGTGAATGTTTCTCAGTAAAACCTAATAAAAATAATGCCAGACTTCCATTTTTGTGATAATGGAGATCTACTCTTCCCTATTCCCCTTCTGCCAAGTGTAACTGAAAAATCCCTGGACATTGCATTTAAAAAAAAAATAAGACTCTGATAGGTAGAGAGAACACTCAAGGGTGCCTCGGTAGCTCAGTCTGTTAAGCATCTGACTCTTCATTTCTACTCAGGTCATGATCTCATGACCCTGAGATGGACCTCTAAACTAGGCATGAGCTTGCTTAAGATTCTCTTTCTAGGGGCACCTGGGTGGCTCAGTGGGTTAAAGCCTCTGCCTTCAGCTCAGGTCATGATCTCAGGGTCCTGGGATCGAGTCCCGCATCCGGCTCTCTGCTCAGCAAGGAGCCTGCTTCTCCCCCACCCTCTGCCCTCTGCCTGCCTCTCTGACTACTTGTAATCTCTGTCTATCAAATGAATAAATAAAATCTTTAAAAAAAAAAAAAAAGATTCTCTTTCTACTTCTCTCTCAGCTCTTTCCCCTTCCCCACCACCACCCCGCCCCCTGCTAAAAAAAGAGGGAAGACTTGAAAAACCTATAGATATTTCAAAATGCTGAAAAGTTGTTCAACTACTCCATAAAAAAGTAGGGGGAAAATTTTAAAGGCAGATTTAAGCCCTAATATATAAAGAAGATATATATTAAATATAAGTGGTCTGAATACATCAATATTAATGACTGGCAGACTGGATTTTAAAAAGTGATCCAATTATAATGCTACGTACAAAAAGTTCCCTTTAAATACAAAATATAGGCAAGTATTAGGTAAAAAGCTAAGGATATATAATTTTTAATCAAAGGAAAGCAGGAATAGCTCTATTAATATTGGATAAGTAGACTTCAGAACAAGGAAAATTACCAGTGACAAAATGATATAATGATAAGAGATAATCCACAAAGAGAGTAATACTATATACGTATACATCTAACGGAACTGCAAAATATATAAAGAAAACACTGATAGACTAAGAAAAAAATATACAAATCCACAATCATACTCTGAGGCTTCCATATTTCACTCTCGATACTGATAGAAGAACTCAGAAAATCAGCAAGGATATCAAAGAACTCCATATCATCAATCAATAAGACCTAATAAATACAGAACACTCCACCCAAAACCAGAATACACCTTCAAGCACCCCCAGAACATACATCAAAACAGACCATATCCTGTGCCATAAAATAAACCTCAACAAATTTAAAATAACTGAAGCCAATATTCACTAACCACAATGAAATCAAACTGAGAAATCAATAACGGGAAAATCTCCAAACACTTGAAACTGAAATACGTCTAAATAATCTATGAATCAAAGAGGAAGTCTCAAAGGAAATTTAAAGATTTTATTTGAGAGAGAGAGAGAGAGCAAGCTAGCATGAAAAGGAGGAGGGGCAGAGGAAGAGGGTGATGCACAAGGAGACTCCCACACTGAGCGCAGAGCCTGACACCAGGCTGGATACCAGGACCCCGAGATCATGACCTGAGCCAAAACCAAGAGTCAGTGGCATAACAGACTAAGCTACCCAGGTGCCCCTCTAAGGAACTTTAAAATACACTGAACTGAGAGGTACCTGTTTAGCTCAGTTGGTTAAGCCACTGACTTTTGGTTTTGCCTCAGGTCGTGATCTCAAGGTCATGAGATTGAGCCCTGTATGGGGCTCCACAGTCAGCATGGAATCTGCCTGAGATTCTCTTGCCTCTCCCTGTGCCTGTCACCCTACTTGTGACCACACATGCACACACTCTAAAATAAAATCCTAAAAAAAAAAAAAAAAAAGGAAGATCTCAAATTAATCTAAGCTCAAGTCTCACCAAAAGAGCAAAGTAAAAAAAAGCAGAATTTTAAAAAGCCAATGAAACTGAAAATAGAAAAACAATTGTGAAATCAATGAAACAAAAAGTGGGTTCTTTAAAAGACATAAAATTGTCAAGCCTAAAGACTGACAAAGAGGATACAAATTACCAATATTAGGAATGAAACAGGTGATACCACTACAAATACTGCAGACATCAAAAGGATAATGAGGGAATAATAGAATTATCTCTGCATGCATAAATTTAACAATTTAGATGAAATGAACCAATTCCTCAAAAACATAAACTACCACCCACCCAACATGAGACACAAAACTTCAATACCCTATTACTATAAAAAAATTTGAATTATAATTTGAGACTTTCAAAAAAGAATTCACAAGGCCAAGACGACTTCACTGGCAATTCTGCCAAATATTTAAATAAACATCCATTCTACATAATCTCTTCCAGAAAATGGGCAAGAACACTTCCCAATTTGTTTTATGAAGCAAGTACTGCCCTGATACCAAAACCAGACAATATTTTAAAAAGAAAACATACAGAACAATATTCTCATCCACACGGACACATAAAGTCCTTAAAATAATAGCAAATATAATTCCTTTTATATATTGCTGAATTCTGGGTCAATTATACTTCAATTTTTTTAAAAAGTTAATTATACACCATAAGCAAGTAGAGTTTATTCTGGGACTATAACCCTGGCTCCATATTTGATAAGTAAAAATATCATCTGCTATATTAACAGGCTGAAAGGAAAGATCTGTGATGCTATTAATGTGGAAAATGCATTCAACAAAATTCGACACCCATTCTTGACTTAAAAACAAAACCTCTCAATAAGGAGGGAACTTCCCAAACTTCATCAAGAGAATCTATAAAACCCCACAGCTAAAATCATACTTAATGATGAATGACTGAATACTTCCTCTAGTTCAGGAGCAAGGAGGCCTGCTCCCACCACTCTTACCCATGATTGTACTGGAAATTCTAGCCAGTGCCAGAAAAAAGTCACGCAGATTGAAAAGAGAAATAAGTTGTCTATGACTGTCGATGACATGATGGGCTATATAAAATTGCAAGACACCTACCCCCCTCAAAAAAAAAAAAAATACACACACACACACACACACACACACCTCTCCTAGCACTGAGTCTACAAAGTCACAGAGTACAAGATAAACATACAGAAATCAAGTATTTTTATATACTAAGCAATGAATACTTGAACACTCATAGTTAAAAAATATAATACCACTTATTACCGTTCAACAGCAACAAAAAACAAGGTGTAAATCTAACAAAACCTGATAGGATTTGTAGGCTAAAAACTCTACCATGCTGATAAAGACCTCAAAGAAGATCTAAAAAGAATTATTAGAATAACCAAAATAAAAATAGTGACACCACCAAATGCTGGTGAGAATGCAAAGAACTGCATCACTCACACATTGCTGTGGAGACTGTAATGATGCTAGTCACTCTAGAAAACAAGTTGACATGGGGGCACCTGGGTGGCTCAGTCAGTTGAGGGTCTGCCTTTGGCTCAGGTTGTGAACCCAAGGTTCTGGGATCAAGCCTGCATTGGGCTCCCTGCTCTGCAGGAAACCTATTTCTACCACTCCCCCTGCTTGTGTTCCCTCTCTCACTGTGTCTCTCTCTGTCAAATAAATAAATAAAATCTTAAAAAAAAAAAAGAAAATAGGTTGACAGTTTCTTTAAAATATGAAGTTACCATGTAAACCAGCAATTGCCCTTCTGGACACCAGTCTTAGCACCTTTATTCATAGCCCAAGTGGAAATGACCCAGATGTCCTTCAAGTAAATGGTTAAACCATGGTATATCTATACCATGGATTACTACTCAGCAATGAAGAAGAATTGATACATTAAATGACTTAAATTTCCAGAGCAATCTGATGAGTACAAAGAGACAATCCCAAACGCTTATATACTGTGCAATTCTATTTAGGTACCATTCTTGAAATTGCAAAATCCTAGAAATGTTAAACCTGGCAGTGGCTGCAACAGAGGAGGGAAGTGGGTATGGCTATAAAAGGACAATATGAAAGATCCCTGCGTCGATGGATATGTTCTGTATCTCAACCGTATCAATGTTAATATCTTGACTAAGATATGGTACCATAGTTTTACAAGATGTTAGCAACAGGGCAAACTGGGTAAAAAGGACATGGGATCCCTCTGCTTTATTTCCTACAACTGCATGAAAAGCTACAATCTTGAGATCTACATTGTCAAAATAATTTTAAAAAAAGAAATAGAGGGCATGCTTCAGGAGATAACATGAATAAAATTTTGGATAAACAAAAATATTTATTTCTCAAAGAAAAAAGTCTTAAAAATCTTGCCCTGGACACTCACCTACTACTTTCTGATGGTTCTAGGGACTAGGAGGGGAAGCAGGGTGGACAAAGGGCTAAGAGGGTCATAGAAATCAATCAATGGGTTTAAACAAAATGCATCCCTTAATCCAGCTGCTGCTCTACAGCCAAACAGTGGGGAGACTTGGAAGCTCAAGGACTTCATCTTTTGGTCTCTGTAAAAGGGCACCCATGGCAGAGCTCTAACGAGGATAAGCACAATGATGTCTAGAATAAGAATCGAATTCCTTAAGACACTTAGGTGAGGTATCAACTTCTGTGGTGGTCATGGTCGCAGTTTGAAAAAATGGAAAAGTGAAGCAGAGTTGAGGTAGAAAAGTGAGAAGGAAAAGTTTTAGTCCCAAATGGCACTTGCTTGATTTGTGGCCTGAGGTAAACCACCCCCATGACCCACAGACACTGGACCTTAAGAATTCCCTTCAGGGGCGCCTGGGTGGCTCAGTTGGTTAAACAACTGCCTTCGGCTCAGGTCATGATCCTGGAGTCCCAGGATCGAGTCCCGAATCAGGCTCCCTGCTTGGCGGGGGGCCTGCTTCTCCCTCTGACCTTTTCTCTCTCTCTCTCTTTCTGTCTCTCTCTCTCTCTCTCTCTCTCTCATCCTCTCCTTTCTCAAATAAATAAATAAAAATAAAATCTTTAAAAAAAAAAAAAAAGAATTCCCTTCAGGATGGATGCTGCCAGTAACAGAAGAATCCAATTACAATCATGTGGTGTCTCCTGCCATATCAAATTGTTTCATCAAATCATTTCATATACATTTAGCAATAGTCCACATTTCACACACAGGCATCCTCTCCATTTGAGGAGCTAGAAGGGTCTATGTGTCATTTCAATGCCAATACTACCCTCTAGTGGCCAGAACAGGTGCTGGTCCGACAGAGCCAAGCTTTTTGGCTTGTTTTTCATGTCCTAGTGATGGCATTCTCCCCATCAAGAGCAACTACACTAAAAAAAAAAAAAGAGCAACTACACTGAAGAGTTGTTCCTTTTGACTAACAACCAACCCATTCTATAGAACCATGGATTAGCATGCTAGCACAGTAGTAGCTAGTAGGGTAGCTCTCTACTTAAGCCCCTCAGTAATATCTAAATTCCCCTAAAAGTTAAGATTTCATAGAATTCTATTTAAACATCAATAACCCTTATAAATTTGGAATGGAATTTGATTTACAGAAACAATCTTTGCCCACAACTCTTGGAATACACCTATGGCATGAGTACATGGGTTTTCATTGCCATTTAAGGGTAAAAGGATGGTTTCTGCCTCCTCAGAGGGCAAGAATGTTTAAGGAGTTGTGTGAGTTAAAAGACACACATTTTGGAGGATCTCAGATGCAAATTTAGATCCAGTCCTGCCACTGGTTAAATGTCTTGGTTAAGTCACTCAATATTGTGATGCTGTGATTGCCTCTATAAAAAAAAAAAAAGGGCAGGGGGGAGGGGGGCTCAATCACTTAAGCATTTGGAGTTCAGCTCAGTTCATGATCTCGGGGTTGTGAAACCCAAACCTCCCTCAGGCTCTATGTTCAGTGGGAAGCTGCCTTCAGATTTTCTCTCTCCCTCTCCCCCTGCCCCTTTCCCCTTTCTCTAAAATAAATAAATCTTAAAAAAATAATAAGACAGGGGGATTAAAAATAATGCCTGGCTGACAAAGTGGGGGAAAATGTATGTGTAATTCCTGGTATGTAATAGGTACTCAATGAAGTACATTATTAGGTATAAGTCTGTACTAGCTCACCCATGCCCCCAAAACAAAGTTTAAGTGAAGTGTCATTTGGGAGAATTATAAAAAATGAGACAGATGCTAGCCTTTTCCTTACAATTTAATTACCAAGATAGGATGATAAGACCTTATCTCTAAAACCTGTATCTTTTAGTAAGTCTTTGAAATACATTTATTATATACTAATTGCTGCTCATGATACTTTACATAAAATATCTCAATTAATCCTACAAGTACCCTACAAGAAAATAAGGTAAAGTTTCCATAGATTGTATGCAGCTAGATGGGTACCTGAACCCAGATACCTAAACTCTGGCTTCACCCTCCTGCTCCACTATCCCATCTCCCTAGATCACCCAGCCAGGTGCAGGAGAACACCAATTTGGGATTTTTGTTACTGGTGGCTTATTCTCGAGACTTAGCATCAGGCTTACCAGGCTTTGGAGGATACAGAAGTGAGCTTCTACCCAAGAGTCAAAATATTTCTGATTAAAAACTCTTCCTACCCACTCACATTTTATGTGTTGTCCATGCATAAACTAGAAAACCTGCAAAATGTTTATAATTGTTCAGCACTTTACCATAAGTGGTTTCTTCAAACTATGGAAGATGATTTTCCTCCTCACAATAATGCTGACCCAGGAAAATATTATGTCTTATTTTATACATCTGAGGCTAAGATAGTTAAGATCCCACGGCTAGGAAATGGCACAGCTACGACTCTTAAACCCCATTCTTTGCTGCCAATCCTGTTCTTCCCCTCACAATGTCTCTATAGATAAGGTCTGCAGAAAACCTGTTTCTAATGGAAGATCTCAAAAGCCTACTTTAAACAGGGCCAGCAGTTCAAAATCCAGTCTTCGTTGGGGGGAAAAAATGGAAATGAATTTAAGGTTCAGGCTAGAGGTACCACATTCTCAAGGGGCCATTGTTGCCTTTTTCTCTTCCCAGGTTAGCTATGGTCTGCCAAGGCTCAGAGGAGATTAGGACAGGAGAGGGCTGGGTAGATGGGAATCTTCCTATCTGTTGTGAAACTGTCAGTACTAACAGAAACAAACCCTCATCTGCCAACTTGGGTAACTGCCTTACTGCATTTGGAGGACACACAGCATATTTTGCTTTACAATCAGACAATGGAATTGGCTTTGTAGACTGGTATTTGAGTTGTACTTTCAAGCTGTATCTATCACATCCTAAAACCTCATCTTCAAGAAGATACTTTACAGGGTAAGCTTGAAGGGCCCAGTCCCTTGAAATCATTCTCCTCTACCCTGGATAAACTGTCAACAATTCATGTTTATAATTTTCACTCAAAATGAAACCACACTAATTGGGGGGGGACCTGTAAAGATAAAATTGGCTGCCTGTCCCCCAGCTACCATGATCTCTCACAGGAGGGTGGAAGCTTCAGTGGCTTTTCAGTTCAAGAGGCAAAGTCACCCTCAAGCATATGGGGACAACCAAGACTACACTTTGCAAAGTTGTCTGGCAAATTATCTTGTCCCCTACTAGAAGAAAAACAAATCCCTACAGATATGTGCAGCTGCAAGCAATTACTCATCTCCATTATACACTCACTTAAAAGACTAATTCAAACCCTGCTGCCTACACCTGTGTGAGGCAAGTAAACAAGTTATAAGGGGAAAGGGCAACAATGAAAAAAACCTGTCTATAACAGCATGTATATGGTCATTCCCAGAACCCCAGCATTAAGTAATCAAGGCATCAAATAACTGTTCTCATGATTGAGTGGTCTGGGTTACTCCCAGAATAAGCAATGTATCGCTTCTGTTGCTAAATATCGTCGATCCCTTATGGAATTACAAGTCCCATGCTACCCTTTAGAAATGCCATAAAATTATCTGAAAGAGACTTTAGGGTCCAATAGCCTCTTATTTCCCCCCAGAGACAGAAGACTATATGCTTAAAGGTTTCATGAAGCAACCAAAAATCTGCAGAGCATGAAGGAGAGATGTGCAATTTCTACGTCCCCTGGGCTAGACTGATGTTGCAGGCCGTGTGCTGGAAATGTTTCATGGGGGTATTTTTCACCACAAATAGGACACTGTTAGTATCATTTTCAAACTTCAGAGAAGGGAGGAAACCAGTCCGTGATCACATGACTTGAAAGCCAAACGGAAATCAGCAATCCTCTTACTGTAAGCCCAGGGCATTAAGCACTCTGCTAGGATAGCTCAGGGGCTAAGCGTTTAACACGTGGAGTCTCAAAGTTGGCTTCATGTTGGAGTCACCTGAAGAGCTTTATTATTTAATGCTAATATCTGGATCCCAACCTCGGGGAATTTGATTTAAGAGGTTCAAGTGTGTCCCGGGCTTGGGAATGTTTTTTTTTCCTAAAACTTCAGTTTGTTCTCCTGTGCGACCGCGTTTGCAAACCTCTGATGAAACAGAATCAGGAGGGCTAATGTATCCCTTTCCATGGTGGGTGCCAGAAATGGGAGTTTAGCATAGGGCGTAAAACAATCATTTCAGGGATCATTTGGATCTGGATTTCCATCTCAGCTTTGTCATGTGCTAGTTTTATTACCTGGGCAAAATTAACCCTCTCTACACCTTAGTTTTCTCACTTGTAAAGTGGAAACTCAGTGTTCACGATGATTAAATTGAACAGGATTATATAAGAACTTAGCACAGTGCCTGACAGGAGGTCAAGTACTCCAAAAATATCATTATCCCTATAATCTTTGAAATATATAGGAGTCTAGTGATTTCATTTAATCTAGATTATAATTCATACATAATATATCATTAATGTTGATAACTACCCTGGGAATTACCCAGTAGTTTGAGATATATTGACATATCTCATTTAACACTCTGCACATCTCTGTGATATACCCCATATTATAAGTGAAAATGAAGTTCAGGGACAGGAACTATCTTTCCTAATGGCACCAATTCCTAAATGACAGAATGAGATTTTGAATGGACTCTAACAGCTCAGGATGGCTCAGATTCAATCAAATAACACTTCATACAAATGGAGACTGAGAATTTTTGCTGTGTTTTGAAAAAAATACAAGTTTTTCTTTAATATAGACTTCCTACTCTATAAACAGTTGGAGGAGTTGTCTTTTGAACCACCTTTGGAGCCAGTTTTTAAGTACAAATTTAAAATTTAAAAAAAACACTCTTGTGGTTCTTGTTCTTTGTCTTACATTTTAGGAAGTATTATCCAGTTTAATCACTCGATCCGTGGTGCTTACTTTTAAATTATATTCAAGCACGGACTTGATTTCAAGAAATGAACACTGGAAGAATGAACATGTTCAAAATATTCTTCAAGTAGTTTCAGAAAAGGAATTTCCAAATGAAACTATAATAGCTTATCAAAAATCAGAGGAGGTACAAGATCTGCTTTGCTTTTAGTTCATTTCCTTATTTTATTGAGGCAACTTGTAAATATGTAGATCACTAAGAAAGCACAAGTGAAACTTCAGGAAATGTCCAATAACTTGTATCATTACAGAAAAAGATTTTTTTTTAACCTTCAATTACAGCCAATCCTAAGGCCCCCAGATCTTTTTTGTCAGTTGGGAGTAATTTTTCCTCTGATACATACAAGTGAAATCATCTGACTTCATTTTTCTTTCATGTTACAGAATGACCTCTGTATCATAGAGGGTATCCTAGAATCCTGTCCTAGGATTAGAGAATTGTTATGGATTCTCAATTTCTTTATATTTTAAATGTTTCTGAAGTTATATAACTATACTCCTATCAATCCTATATTCTTATGAAATTGAGAATATTCTTTTTAAAATGCCTGAAAACTGGGGTGACTGGGTAGCTTACCAAGACCACATGGTTGTTGTAGTAGGCAGTCTCTTAAATTGGCCTCCAGCAATCACTGCCTTCTGGTATTCACATTTACATTGATGGATTTCTACCAAATGGAATATAGCAAAAGTGATGGGAAGTCAGTTCCGAGACTGGGTGTCCAAAAGACAGACTTCTGACGTGCTGGCACTCTTTGAGTTCTAGCTTGCTTATGGCAATGAAGCCAGATGCCATGATGTGAGCTGCCCCATGGAATGGAGGAGCTTCTGGCTAATAGCCAGCCACAAGCTGAAGCCTTCCATCCAACAGCACACAAGGGACTAAAGCCTACCAACCACCATGTGATTGAGTTTAGAAGCTAATATACCCTCAGTAGTATCTTGAGATAACCACAGCCCAGCCCTTTCTACAGGTTGTGGGAGACTCTACAGATCCAGCTAAGTTTCACTAAGATGGCAGACCTACAGAAACTGGGATGATACTGTGTTAAGCCACTAAGACTTGAGATAATTTGTTACACAACAATTGATAATATGCCTAGTACATTAATATCTCAAGATTTAAGGATATTGGATTCTAAGGTCTATTCTCTGACCTTACCCAACAATATCACAAGCACAGGCTATGCAGATCGTAGCTAACCTACAGTATGATGACTATGTCCATGTTTTTATCCTTTGGTTCATTTTAAAATTACTGAAAATTACTGCTAGGTGTCAGGAACTCCCCTACATTCTAAGATATCAAGATAAGACAAGGTTTCTGATCTTATTCACCTTCTATGAGGGAAGAATACATGCAAACAAGCCAGCATTGTTAAATTACCACTCAAATTCAAATTGTAGCTATTTACTTTAATGATTGAGTATGCAGTTCTGGCCTTTCCAGATTTTAAAGTGGATATCCACTGAGCATTTAATTCCTACCTTCGTTAGTCTTTTTATTTTTATTTTCTTTTAGCAGTACAGAAATGAACCTTATCTTACACACAATGTTACTTAGTATAAAAACCATTATTCACTTATCTCTTTGCTCAACCTAAGCACAGTATTTTAAATACTGTTTCCTAAAATTAATAAAGTAAATATACAGCAGATGGGGTATTAGAAAAATCTATAGGGAAAGAACAATGGGAGATGTAGAAGTATAAATTGGAAGGAAATTTTTAGGAGGGAAAAAGGCAAGGGTGACATTAAAATGGGCAGAAAAGAGCTGGTAGAGTATTGATTGCCTGCTGTAGCAAACCCACATGCTGACATCTTCCCCCACCCTTTCTTTTTTGGGGCAATTGAGGAGAGTTCACACTAAAATGATAATCCATGGTTTATTTGAAAATGTATCTGACTTAATTAGCCGAGAATGACAGAGCAGATAATGATGGCACTGAGTGTTGACTTTGGGTTCCTAATGGTTTTCAGGAGAATTTGTCTCAGTTTAGTTGAGGAGACTGACAGGCTATGAAGTGAAAACAGTGACAGAATGAAAAATGATGTGTTTTTCCTCAAGCTATTTGATCAAGAGCTGGAGCAGTAGGTATAGATTTTTCACGAATTTACATTTTAATATCCATAAATTTCTTTCTGCTTCAGATAGATTAGTCTTTTTCATCTTTTCAAAAATATTAGCTTTGGCTCACTTCTTGGTTTTACATATTTTCCTGAACAGTCCCAAGTGCTGTATGTTCCACCCTACAAATGGGAATTAAATGGGAATTAAAGCAATGTTTTTTTTTTTAATTCTCTGAAGTAGAAAAAACTTCATACTAAATTGGTCATGTCCTAATCATTCCTGCCAGACCATGTGTCCAGCAGGTAAGTATCTTCAGGGGAATTATCCACCAAGAACACAAAGACTCCATTTGAGTTTCTAAACTGAGTGGCTTAAATAACAGACTATTCTTACAGTTCTAGAGAATGGAAAGTCGAGTTCCCAGCATGGTCCAGATCTGTTAAGAATCCTCTTCCTAGGTTACAGTGGCTGCCTGCTTGCCGTGTCCTCACATGGCAGGGAGCAAGAAGGGGAGCCAGCAGTAGGGAGATCATTCTAGCCTTTTCCTTTATTCTTATAAACACACTAATCTTACCAAGGGAGGTAGTCTACCTTCAGGACCTCATCTAAACCTAATTACCTCCCAAAGGCCCCACACCTCAAGGATCGTCACATTTGGTTGGGATTAAGCCTTCAACCTGAATTTGGAGGGGACACCAATACTCAGTCCTGACCTTCCTTTTAGTGGTAATGGAAGGGCTAATGAGCCCAAATAGAGAGAGAAGATGCTGTGCTCAGCCTGTGCTGCCATAGTCCTGAGCAGCTAAGGCAAGGCAATCAGGTCAAACGGGATTATGTATGAAGCACAACTGATAGAATAGCCTATACATGAGGAAAACCAATGGAACAGAAATTTAAAACAAGTTTATCAAGTACACAGAAATGACAGAAGATAAAATAAGCACAATGAATGCTGATGACCTGAAAGCTGGGACAAGATAAAGGATCTTAAGATTCTGAAAAACTAGATAAGGAAGATACTGCATTGAAATGAAAACAACTGAAGGAACTAACAGCAGAGTGGACAAAGCTAAATAGCAAATTAGTGAGCTGAAAGACTGGGTTGAGGAAGTTGTCCAGAAAATACAAAGAATGAGATCGCTATTTTAAAAAAGGAGAAGAACACATAAAAAATATAAAGATATAAAGAAGTAGAACTGTCTGAAGAGAAAGGGGAGAAATTATTTGAAGAAATGACAGAGGAGACTTTCCCAGAACCACAGACAGATCTCTGGGATCACAGAAAGAATATAGACTGTAAGAGGGCTTGAAAAAAGTCATTCTTGAGACCAAAAAAATTGTTTTAACATAAAGACTTCTGAAGGGGGAGAGGGAAGCAAATCCTCAAAAACCTGAAATTGATGTTCAATTCCTTAGCTGCATTGGAAAAAACACCAATATGATGTGTTAGTATCTTCAAATTGCTGAAGAAATCATTAACCTGAGAATATATCCTACTATGCTAACATTTAAAAGAAAACCTTTTTCAGATTTATGAGAGGTCAGAAAATATACCAACATTGATGCTGTTTGAAAGATATTCTACAGGAAGAGGAGAAATGAATACAACAGGAAGAGATATGGGAAGTAAGCGGAGATTTATAAATGTAGTGGTTTAAATGAAGAACAAGAGGAGGAAGGAAGACAAGGAGGGAGGCAGAGTTGGGGAGGACAGTAAAGGACAACAGAAAAACAAGGAAATACACCCCTTACTTCGGGAGAGAGGAACAAAACCTTAAGATACTAAGAAAAGAATTCAGAAATGGATGTGAGGCAGGAAGAGACAGGAGGATGGTCAGAGTGTGCTCCTGTCCTCTCTGTATTTGAGATGGAAGGAGTCAGTGCAGGCATAAGGACAGGCATACTTTATAAATAGACAGGGGAAACAGGTACAAATATGGCTTTCAACTTAGGAGTAACTAGCAGGATAGAAATTACAGCTCAACTTTCAAGTCTATCCAAAAAACAAAACAAAACAAAAAAGTTGAGAAAAGAAAAAGCATGGCAAATAAGAAACATCATTCAAAATTTTTTTCTGTAAGTGTAGTAAACTACACTTTCTGATGTTGATGTTTCTTATGTTGAATGTTCTGATGTTTCTGATGTTGAATCATTCCTTGAGATAAACTATATTTACTCATGATGTATTAAAAAAATGCTATCAAATTTGTCTATGCAATATTAAGATTTTTACATCTATGTTCATGAATGCCCCTATAATTTTTGTGGTTTGTGTGGGATTTATAACAAGATTAATCAACCCCTGTATAATGGTTCAAGCAGCTTTTTTTTAATCCAAGTTAAAGAAAAACTTGGATACCTTTACTATTTGTCCTCTAAAGAACCTTTAAACACTTTGGGCCTAGCACATTTTACACAAGGCTGGATTCTTGCCATTTTAAGGTCTTTAGTGGTTAACAAATCATCAAGGATCTTTTCAAACTGGCCCATCTAGATCTCCAGATACATCATCCTCAACTTCTTACAATCTGTGGTCCAGCCAACCTAGTTTATTTGCAGTCACGTGGAACTTACCTCTGCCCCCAGCCCCATTTGCTCACTTGTCTTTGGCACAGGTTAAGTCTTCTTCCTGGAATCACCACTCATTTACCTACCTATTCTTATTGGCAAGGATACACTTGGAGTTTCACGTCTCAGTCTGTGCAGTCTGTGCATTTAATTCTTCTCCTAACCCTTAATCTATCCTCTAAAGGGCCTACATATGTCCTCCCCATTGGACTGGGTCAACTCCCACAAAAATCACTTTTTCCATTATACACATCTCCCAGTTCCATGGTGGACATATTCTCACAGTTCCCTTAGGTCAGGACCCAAAAGCATGGAACACCTGCTGCAGCCCCCATCCCCATCTCCTCTGTTCTGCTGAGCCACACTGACCTCGATGCTGTAGCACTTCTCGGGCCTCGGCAACCTGAGGATGCTAAAAAGGGAATTTTTGAAGATTAATGTATGAGAAAGAAGTGGTATTTTTGGATTAACGGGCACCATTTTTTAAGGGACCATCGACTTAGCAGGATATACCGTTCAGGCTGTGAGAAACCTCAGGGCATTCTTGGATCAACTGTCCTTCCCTGGCCCAACCTCTTCACAGAAGCCCAACCACCGTACTTCAAAACCCTGTTTGCCACTAACAAAATCCTGAGCACATGGTTCTGACACCTTTCCATCTCTGTGTATCGCTAGACAGGAAGTGGGGGAGAGGCAAGTGGGGAGAGGCTGCTGGGCTGAAGGCAGACCTGAAATCAGAAATGAGGCTGAGGCCCAGCTGCAAAATTTGGTACATTGGGATAGTGACCTTAGTACTGCCTTTCCTTCTCCCTTGCTAAGTATTCCCATCTAGCTCACAGATCCCAAGCAAAGGGGATAAAATGAGATTTCTCATTTAAAGGGGCTTTATAAACTGAAGAATTAGAGAGAAGTGATCAAAGACTCTTTGGTTGGCCTTAAGAAGGGCTGCAATATTTTGTGGCTGGCTTGTACCATTTTATATACTAAGTAGAATTTTCTAAATGACAGCCTCTTAGCTCAAAAACATTCATATAATTTCTCCTAACTGAAAGTTTTGCTGATTTCTTAGAGGAAGTCCCAGACTTTTCCATCTGCAGATACATGTTACAGGGTCAAAAAAATTTAACTCACAGATGTGCATGGTGGGTAAATCATTAGTCTGATTAATTTTTCTTTGAGTCCTTAACTTCTCAATCCACTTTGATATCATCTGATTCGATGATTAAATGGTCCTTTAAAATAGTATTCCATGTCTCTAAGAAAGGCTGCTCAGAGTTCCAGGTTCCCTCTACCTGTCCTGGCATGCAGGTGTACAGGGGAGTTGGGTGTGTTAGTCCTTGGGGACACTGGGCCTCTGGAACAGTAGCCCTAGCCTGCCTGGGTGCCCCAAGGCTCTGCAGGCCTTCCCTGAAAACGGTTGAATTCAGCTCCTTCTTCTGACACAGATGTGCTCCGGTGCTGACTCGCCATAGTTTGCCTTTAACAGGCTGCAGGCCCATGAGTTACATCATCCTGGTCAAGGACCACACTGCCCCACAGCTCTATCAGCCCTCTCAACAGGCCCTCGGGCTCTCAGTTCAGTGACTTCCTGACAGAAATTGGGGCGACTCAGGGAAGCTCAGCTGCTGCCTCTCCTAGGCTGAGCCCTCAGTATGCTTTCCTGCAGTGGGGCTCCAGAGAAACAAACTGTTCACCCCCTTCTCTGTCCAGCACTGGACATTTCCCCAACACACCGATTTCTCAAGCCTGCACCTAAAGGACAAATGGGCAACATCGGTCCTGCCATCTCCCTTCCTCATCTCCATTCTCTGCACACAGCAAACAGAGGCAGTATTTTCGTTGCTCGCCTACACCCTCCCTCTCTCCCTCAGAGGGGCCGGGCTGGTATTCCCAGACAAGGTGTCTTCCTCACACCTAGGAGGAGGATTTGGCTTATTTGTTGATCCATCAGCCTTATTTATTAATATTCTTAAGGGAACTGGAACATCCTTCCTCAAGACCGTTACCATGGCTTACAAACCTATTATCTTGCAGACTAATCAGATTTTGGTTATCAAAATTAGAGAGGGTCCTTGCTCTTTGCCTTAGCATGTCCTTTGCAATGTATTCTGTTCCCCAGAACTTCCCTCTCCCAATGCCCCTGCCCCAGACAGCTACGGGGGGAGGTATAGCAAGAGTGCTTGTTATCAGAAAGGGGAAAAAGGAAAGCAAGTTTGCAAGTGTTACCCCTGCAACAGACTGGTAAAAACACTGTGGTGAGATATAACACTTTATTGGAAGGATGAGGAACAGAGTGCAGACATAGACTTCCTTTGGAAGCCTGAGCTCCTCAGGCTTCTTTAGATTTTTGGACAAAGGACTCCCTGGTATTCAGGGAACCTCAAAGACATAGCCTAGAGAGGTTCCAAGTCTGAGTGGTCAATCCCAATAATTCATGGTCAAGATCCCAGCTACTAGTGATGGTGACAACGGGCAAGCATCTGACTAGAGCTAGCCAGAACCTCCATGTTTGTAGATGGCTGAGAGCTCCAACCCAGGTGTTCACAGGCAGCAGGCCGAGAGCATGTGTCTGAAGCAGTTGGTTATAACAAGATATCAGAGTGGACAGGGCTTCTAGGGAACTAGAGAAATTTTTTAAATTTTTTAAAAATTTAAAACTTTAAGAATATTTTAAAGTTTCAAACACCATTTCTACCCCCCGACTCCAAACTGAGCATTTATTAAGGATAGATATGGCCTATAACAGAGTTTCCCATCTTTGGGATTATACAAGATTAAAATGATCCTAAATGATTAGTGTTCTCCAAGCGAATAGGGGGTTAGCAGCATTGAGAAGGTTAAAAAAAAAAATCCCCGAAATACACTAAGTGTAGTAACTTGCTACCTTTTACTTCGTGTTAAATAAAAATGAATCTTCAGAGTAAACTTTACTTTGTCTATTTATGGCTGGGGTAATAGGATATAGTGGGGAACTGGTTTCTATCATGATTGATCCTAAAGTATATTTAAGTCAGGGGTCACAAATCCATGGCCCCAGGGTTCTTGCAGGCAGGACCACTGTGTGGGGCAAGAGGGGGGCCACAGTGTGTGTGGGCTGTGAAAACTGGAAGAAACATGCCTTCCTGTAAATACCAAAACCTACATCTTATCTAACTCTGGGTGACAAGACAGCTGCTATATCCCTTCCACCAGCAGGACACAGCACCACTTACAACCTCCAGTGTATACAAACAACTCATGGATCTTCTGAAGGAATGGGACTGGTTTCTGCTTCATAAAACAAGTGAAGTTTATGGTGTGTGAATTAGATTTCTCTTCTGTGTGTCCAAGTGTACATGTGCCTATGGCCAGAGACAAAGAACAAGTCTATCTCCTTTGAAGGAGTGAAAACAAGTGAGACAGCCAATTAAGATACAAATCCCACGGGTTTCAAACCTTTCTCCACAAAACATGAGCTTAAGAAACTCAGCCCTTTCACATCTTCTCATCCTTGAGGATGACCTGAGTAGGAGAAAACCATGGATTGATGTGTAGGAGGAGGAGGTGGGTGGAAGATAAATATAAAGAGAAACCCCCAGGCTTCTCATGTGTTTGTCCTACATGTGCTGAAGTCCTTCCCTCACTTTAGGACATTGGGTCTTTTTATAATAATCCAAACCAGTCAGATTTGCCTGCAGACATGTTTCCTTTTGCTTGTCCGGTGTTTTTAAATCTTTGAATTATTTTCCGTCTTTTAAAAACTGGGAGGGGGCGCCTGCGTGGCTCAGTGGGTTAAAGCCTCTGCCTTCGGCTCAGGTCATGATCCCAGGGTCCTGGGATCGAGCCCCGCGTCGGGCTCTCTGCTCGCTGGGGAGCCTGCTTCCTCCTCTCTCTCTGCCTGCCTCTCTGCCTGCTTGTGATCTCTCTCTGTCAAATAAATAAACAAAATATTTAAAAAATAAATAAATAAAAAAAATAAAAAACTGGGAGATTTCAAAAAGCCCAGCAGCACTAGAGCCAACATCCTGCCCGTGCTGAACAGAGGATGCCTCCCCAGATGGGAACTGTACTCTCCAGTTCAACACAGTCCCCACCACAGAGCTTGCCTTTTATTGCCATCTTGGGCTACTGTTGGGTTTTATTTTTAAATAGCTGATTACTTAGATTTCCTGCTTGACACCACAGGCATCGGAGCCTATAATCCCTCTTCTAGAGTTCCCTTCCCATGCCCTCTTCCCTGCTGTGTCCCCATCACCAGGCTGGGTTCAGGATTGCCACCCCATGCTCAACACCATGTCTGTGTACCCATGGAAATGCCAGAGAGAAAACACAGAGCATGCATAGTCAGATGGGTTTTTTCAACTAGGGAGTAATGGTTTCAGAGGGATAGTCAGGACTCCACTGATCCTGATTGTACTTCCTCCCCTAGGTCAGACTAGGCTCTTGGCTTCAGCCCTGGACAGCAGGTGGCACAGTTTCCAGAGAGATTCTCACAGAAATACCTAAAGGGACTTGTTCCAAGTGTTGTCATAGATAAATTTCCTCTTTCTGGGAAGAGAACTAACAGATCTTAATGATACTTGCTTAGTAGTCATAGTTTCTCTGTTTTTCTAAGAGAAAATAAACATCAGACCTGAGGAATGTTATTAGGAGGGTGTGGACAAGCTATGCTTGAGATAAAAATAGACTTTTTTTTCCTTACTAAGTTTGTTTCGTTTTCTGCCTCCATGTATGGAGTGATAGAACTTACCAAATATCTTGTAATTAGATCTCAAAAGCCTATACTTCCAGCCTCACTGATTGTAGGGATTCATCCTGCTGTTCATGGCAAGCATCTGCCCACCCTGGAAACTTAGCCTATGACTCAGGGTGTGACACTGCATGGACCCTCTGAAGATCTCATGAGCTGATGGCTTCTCTTCTTCCAAGAAAAAGCCAATCCCAAGAGGGTAAAAGAAGTCATTTGTGAAAAGTGGGTACTAGCTGTTCAGTGAAAGCAAACATAGAGTTAGAAGTGGCAGGCAGGAAAGAGAGAATTTTGACCAAATGTCATTTGCCTACATGTATGATAGGAATAGGTTTTAAGTATCTCCTAGCATATTTGTCCTTGGTAACTGTTTCCTTGCAGACCTTCAGTTTTTGCCCTGGAGAAGAGGAAGGCAGGTACCATCTGGGGCAGAAGAAAATGTAGAAGCAGTTCCTGTTAGTCAAGAAAGGGAAACAGGAAGTTCTTGGTGTGAGTGAAGTACCTGTGAGAGAAAAAGATAGCCTGTGAGAAGTCAGATATATTTTAACTGGCACAGAAGGGAATACATTAAGAAATCCAAATGGCTATGGGTCAAGACAGGTTCTAGAATCAACTATTAGTAATGGAACATTTTCCATTTCATTTTTAAACCCTTTTTTTCTAACTGGTTATAAATAGAAAACAGGAAGGGTATGATTTAGTAATTCCTCCATAAACCCCAATAAATGGCAGTAGGAGGTTGCGTGCAGGATATTAGCAAATCTCCTTAAGTGCAGCCTGATTAAATTGTAACATCTTAAACAATGATAGGGATAAAAGTGGGCCATTAAATCTAGCTAAGGATCATTGTCTGCCTTCCATGAGAAATAGAAATGAAACTGTACTGTCATACAGCAGGTCAAACGAAAAGGACTTAAGAGATGAGCAGTGGAAGAAAACTCTTGGCTGCAGAACTAAAACTTTGAAGAAACTGTGCTTTAAACCAAAATCAGGTTCCTCCCAAAGACCAAGTCTAAGGGAGTGGAAGATGTCATTTGTGAAAGAAAACAGGTATATATAACCACCTAAAAATTATATAGAAGAATTAAAAGTTACAAGGCAAGCCATGGACATTTATAATGTTAACATCAGAAATGTAATGTTTCACCTTGAACTCCTATCAAAAAATGGCAGAACAAATGCTGATGTTCTAAAACAATTATTTCCTGGGACAGAAACCCTGAATAAAGGACAAAATATGAGAGAGCCAAAGTAAAGGGCATTGTAAAGAGCAAAATTAGAAAGTAAAAGAACATGAAGACACATCACCCTACACATCCTGTCCCTTCCTCTCCTACAGTAAGGTACATAGACAAGGCCCTGTCTATCTCTTACTAGTGAAGCACATATTCAGTGAATTACCTATGACTTCCTTCATCAAACCTCAACATCTAGGCCAAAGAGTATTTTTTCCCCCTCCACCAACTCCCTAAGGCCTATAGCCAGATCCTGCTGAATTGGAGACATGGACAAGGCAGTGGGTTCCCAAAGCCCTTCACCTCATGACTTCAATCTATTTCCTTTTTCAATCTATATCCTTTTTTCATTCAGCTCCTCAAACTAGTTTCTCTACATCTTCCCCTCCCTGCAAATTTGCTTTTCTATGATGATTTGATATTTTCACTCTCACCTCAAAGACTTCTCACAGAGCATACCTGTGGAATTTCTTCCTCATCCTGGCTCCTATTCTAGCCAGCCACCTACACCTCACCCCCCACCAATTCACAGGTTTTTCACTAATTTTCCCAAAAGCTTTCACTATCTACATTTTCTAACCTTGACTTATTAGACATGGATACTCTTCTAGGACTCACTCTGCTTAAACATACCAGTTTTAGGAGTTTCTATTTATTCACAGAATTTTTATAGCAAGCAAAAGGGTAAATGCAGCTTATGGAAGTAGTGAGGATTTCTAGATCATTCTTTCTTCAGCCTCTGGAGGGTAAGAAAAGATTTGCCTCTGCTACATATCTCCCAGAATGGCAATAATAATACTTTTAATAATGAAGTTGAAATTCCCCACAAGTCTGCTTCCATTCTTCAAGGGAAGAAAAAAAGAATATGATGAAGAAGAAAGGTTACCTCCTGCCTATTAGGATAATTACCATCCAAAAAAAAAAAAAAAGTGTTCATGATATAGAGAAAAAGGAACCCTTGTACACACTTAATGGGAATGTAAAATGGTACAACCACTATGGAAAACAGTATGAAAAGTCCTAAAGAAATTAAGAAATGGAACTACCATATGATCCAGCAATCCCCTTCTGAGTATGTATCCCAAAGAATTGAAAGCAAAGTCTCAAAAAGATCTTTGCACACCCTTGTTCATAGCAATATTCACAAAAGCCAACAGGTGGAAGGAAGCTAAAAGTCCAAGAGATGAATAGATTAACTAAGTGTGATATATACACAGAACAGAATATTATTCAGCCTTAAAGAGGAAGGAATCCTGTCACATGGAGGAACCTTCAGGACATTATGCTAAGTGAAGCCAATCACAAGAAGACTGCATGATTCCACTTAGGAGATATCAAAAGTAGTCAAATTCATAGAAACAGTAAAATGGTGATTGTCAGGGGCTGGAGGAAGGGAGAAAAGAGTTGTTTAGTGAGCACAGAATTTCAATTTTGCAAGATTAAAAAGTTCTGGAGCTCGGTTTCGAAACATGAATATACTTAACCCTACTGAACTATACATTTTAAAATGGTTTAGATGGTAAATTTCTGCATATATATACATATATACATGTATGTATATACGTACATGTGTGTATATATGTGTGTGTGTGTGTATATATATATATATATATGTGTGTGTGTGTGTGTCTGTGTGTGTCTGTGTGTGTGTATATATATATAAAGTGCATTTAGCCTCATGCCTAAATGCTACTTGCTGGGTTCAGATGTTCTCAAATCTGCTGATTCATACTATATTGTATACCTGAAACTAATATTATACTGTATGTTAACTGGAATATAAATTAAAATTTTTTTAAAACCCTGCTGATTTAGTCCATTCAATAAAATCTTATTGAACTGATGTAAACTCAATAGCTCAAGTTAGTTTTTGCACTGAATTAAACTAAAACTTCCGTGGACAAGGCCCCAAGCATGTGAAGGTGTCTGTATGGCTAATCCAGTATGTGAAAATAATAATAGCATTCCTGTTTGGAACCTCTGCCAAATATTGTGCTAGAAAATATAGTGGGGGTGGAGTGAATCAGTTTCCCCCTCCCCAAGAATTAGGAACTGGAGCTTTCTTCTTGTGGTGTTTGGGAGTCTGAACTGGTAGTAGAAATAGGGGCTATAAACTTTAACGACTGAAATAAGGCAGATGATTTGAGGTCAGTTTCAGAAAAGAGAATCCAAACAGAATGTCCATTGGAAGGGGAAGGGCAGATCAAGTGGTTGGAGTCCAAGGAAGAGAGTGGATGACGAGGCAGGAAATCTCTTGACTTCCTTACAGGGTCAAATGGCCATCTCTTCTACTCTCCTAAAACCTCAAGCTTTTCGTCATAGCCTTCATTTCAGTGACAATTACCATAGGATAAATGTAAATATTTGACCTGAACCCAGTAGTCTAATTAGGTCTTACCAGAAAGGAAATGAGGGAAGCCACCTTCTTAATCATATCACAAACAAGGAAACCTGAGAGTTGTGGAGGGCCAGTCATCAAGATTGGTAACTCTAAAAAAAACATGCGTACTCTGCCCAACCCACGGTCCCCAAATTAAGCATGGGAATGGAGTACACCTATGTATTTGAGAACTATTTAAATTTCTATCTGGGAGACTGGAATCCAGAGAAGGTTAAAGTAGGATACTAAGCAGCAGTTGTTGATTTGCTATTTCATCAGGGTTTCTCTTAGCCATTTAACAACTTCCCTAGAAGAAGCAGAGCAGCACAGGGGCGCCTGGGTGGCTCAGTTGGTTAAAGCCTCTGCTTTTGGCTCAGGTCATAATCCCAGGGTCCTGGGATCGAGCCCCACATCGGGCTCTCTGCTTAGCAAGGAGCCTGCTTCCCCTCCTCTCTCTCTGCCTGCCTCTCTGCCTACTTGTGATCTCTGTCTGTCAAATAAATAAATAAAATCTTTAAAAAAAAAAAAAACAGAGCAGCACAAAGAATTTCCCAGATTTGTGGAGACAAATCCAAACAGGCTCTTACTTAGAAGATGAGTTTTTTTTTAATTATCTTCCCATCTTTCATAAAAGTTTCAACACTGTTAAAGACTTATGGATTAAGCTATTTTCGTACTGTTTAGGATTTCCTGAATTAGGACAACTAATTTTCCAAACACTGCAATAAATAAGGAGGCTGTCCCATGTAACCTCAATAAGCCTCAGTACCTTTTTCCGCTAAGAAGCCATCCAAAGCAGCATTTATCCAGGTGTAAAGAATTTAACTGAAAATAAAAAATAATTTGCCTAAATTTGAATCCTAACTGTACTGCTTTCTTGCTAGGCGGTCCTAAAAAGATTTAAGTTTTCAGTACCTTCATCTTCTCTTCCATGAAATGGGAACAAAACTATTTGCCTCATGGGATTATTGTGAGAGTTAAATGAGTTGATCTATGTAAATGCCTAGAGCAGTGTTTAATCCAGAAGATGACTATACATATTAACCTTTATCGCCTAGTATTTGCCAGGTTGTTTAAGACTGGTTCGGTCTGAATTTTCTTATTCAAACACATGAGCAAACTTCCATAAAGTGAAGTTCACTCATCCAAAATAGGAAAAACCATGTGCCTCCTTCAGAGTTCAGTGAGGTTTAAAGGAGACAACTTCACCTAGTACCTGGTCCATGCTAACTTCTCAGTTTTTGTTTTAGCTTTCATACATTCAATTACCAGCTTTTGAAGGATTCTACTTACAGCATTGGGCAAAGAGACAGTCTCTTATTCTCAGAAGGCTTGGTCCCTCTTACTTAATTAAGACATTTATCATTATGATGTGAAGGAAGTGCTAGAAGAAGAAGAAGGAAAGAGACTCAGGACAAGGCCTCATGGAGGGATAGCATCTGAACCAAACTTTGAAGAATGGGCAAGACCTTGAGGGATAGAAATAGGGGACTGGTTATAGCTGTATCTTACAGGTGAAGAAATAGAGTCTAGAGAGCTAAAGTCACTTGTCTTAGAACCCTCAATTAGCAGGGGGTGGGACCCGGGCAGGCCACTGGGAGGACAGCCCAGGCTCTCCTATGATTTCATGTAGATTTTTCCAGTAGTCTTCCATCTCTCCTCTTGTGAAACAATATTGAGAGAATACATTTTAAACATTAAATACTTCAGGGACACCTGGGTTGCTCAGTCAGTTAAGCATCTGACTTTGGCTCAGATCATGCATGATCTCAGGGTCCTGGGATTGAGCGCCCCCACCCAGCATAAGACCCCCCCCACTCAGCAGGGAGTCTGCTTCTCCCTCACCTTCTTCCTCTGCCCTTCCCCCCCACTTGTGCTCTCTTCCTCTAATAAAAATCCTTCAAAATAAATATTAATTTAGATTAAACTAGAAGAACTTCCTGGCCTAGTTAACATCCTCTTTCCCATGGTTATAAGCTCTGTTCTTTATTGACTGAGACCCAGGCCTCCATTACAACCCCACACTGGAAAGGCCCATGGGATTAAATTTTAAAAATACACCACATTCAGAGGACAAGAGACCAGCTGGCCTGCTTTCATCTTGGCATTATGTCTTCACTCCAGATGTCTGTAAAGCTATTATAAGGAGAGGGCCAATCCTCTCAGGAGGACAGGAAGAAGGACAGATGGCATTAATTTAAGTGACCTTGAGAGACTTCATCTTGAGTTTTTCCTCCTTGAGTGAGAATGGTGACATTTATTATATATTCCTCACACACTGACCAAGGCCCAAGTTTATCAATGTTTATGTTTTTCTCAGGGAGGCACTGAAACCTTTAAGGAAAACAAATCTGGAGCTCTCTGATATTGGCTGACAGTCATGACCCAGTGGGGACCCATTGGTGAACCACAGCAGTGACTTTTCAGAATAGCTCGCTATAAACCAAGTTAACTACCAAGGGTAATGGTCTATCCTTTTCTGCCCACTAGATAGATTAACCTATTTTCCATTGATTATAGTTTGTTCTCAAGTAGTTTTCCTCCCAAAGTCTCTTTCAAGTTGTGGGTCATAGAAGACCTTGAGTGATACCAGATGCAAATAGATTTGCCAAAAAGTAAGAATTTGTCAGAAATTGTTAAGTAGACTATTCCAAAGCTATAACTTATGGAGAAAACTGAAAACCTAAGTGGAAAATGTGGGAGTATTATTCTAGGGAGGGATGGAGAGACAGAGCAACAGCTTCCTTCTCCCTCCCCAACATCTAAGGAGATTGACAGATCCTGCCAATGGGGTGTTTACTAAAGGTCAGGCACAGCAGCCATGTGCTTTACACAGCGCAGTTCATCTATACAACAACTCTGAAAGATACACATTATTGCTTAGATTTTACAGTTTAAAAAACCTGAAGTTGAGAGTAAGTTTGTCCTCGGTCACAGAGCTACCAAGTGGCAAAGCTAGCATCTGAAAATAGCATTGCCTGATTGCAAATTTGCTATCCTTCTTCCACATACCCTGATCTCATGAGTGGTCCATTGGAGACCCCTGACAATTCTGGAAGCAGGAAAAGAAAGGGCTAGAAGAAATGGATATAAATAAGTAGGCATCTCCTAGACACAACCTGTTATAAAATTTACAAGAAAAGATAATCAGGGCATATAAAGCAGGGGCATATAAAGAGGTTGAGAATCAACCATTACAGAATAGTGCTTGTCATGAAACAGAGCCAGGCTCTGTTCCAGTCACATATTACATGGTTTCTGAGAGCTCTCCTATAAAATAATGCTGCCACTACATGGTTCAGAAGGTGGTCATGTCTCTATAGATTACTTAACACCTATTAACTCATCAAAAACATAGGAAGTGCCTAAGAAATGTTAATTCCCCCCAACCCCTTCCCATAGGGGAGGTCCCATGACACCCCTTTGCTATCCCCCGCTTTTTTAAAAGATTTTATTTATTTGATAGAGACACAGCGAGAGAGGGAACACAAGCAGGGGGAGCGGGAGAGGGAAAAGTAGGCTTCCCGCCAAGCAGGGAGCCTAATGCGGGGCTCATCCCAAGACCCGGGGATCATGACCTAACTGAAGGCAGACACTTAACAACTGAGCCACCCAGGCACCCCACCATATCCCACTTTTATAAAAGATGAGCATTCAACCCAACAGAATAAAGCTTACTCCAACCAAATGTGTAACTTTGTCATAGCCCACCTTTCTCTTATAAAATTGTAGAAATTGTGAAACTCACTGAAAAAAAAAATGTCTTGAATAAAAATCTACCCTTAGCCAATCTATTTCCTTTGGTTTATTCCCTTTTCTATATAAACTTTACTTATATGTGGGAGACAAAATGTACTTGATAATATGCTTTCAAATAGGATTTCCTTCCTTCCATCTTCCCTATGGCACAGCTCCCAGAAAAAGTCTTCATACCTCATTAAAAAAAAAAAAATCACTGACTTTATTAAGAGTTTAGTTCTGGCTAGTCTTTCTGTTCCAAAAGATCTGACTATTGCTGGCTTACTCCCCCAAAAAAATATTCTAAAGAAGATAATGGAAAAGCAGACCTCCACCAGCCGACTGTAAATCTTATCACTAAGGCACTATTAGGTAGAAGATTTGCCACACTTGATAAAGATGCAGCTTTAAGAAAAATACATGTGACAAAGAATTGCTAATTATAGGATTTGATGCTGGTGCTAGGGAATGTTGTTGGCAATCACTTTGCAAGTGGAACAAATCGACGTATTACGTACCTCAAACTTACAGTAGGTTACATCTCAATAAAGCTGAGGAAAACAAATAGATGGGACTCAACAGTTACAATCAAATGTTCATATTACACCAAAATATCAAAATCATTTCCTAAATTTATGGGATTATGATTTCATTTCTTTCATATTTTTTATATTATTTGGAAATCTCTAAGTACTATTTTTTTTTAAACACAACTCACCAAGTCCATGTCACACTCCTGCTTCTAGCAGATCCTCACATCCTTCTAACAGCACAATGTAATAGCAGTCCACGGATGTCTGGAGAAGATTCTAGTCCCTGAAGGGCAGAGGCCTTGTAATTCATTTTGCCTCCTGGCTCAGGGTCTTGCACATAATGGATGTTCAAGAAGTACCTAAAATCTATTGAGCCACACCTTATTTATCTCTTGAACATCAAATATACCCTAAAATATTTCCTGGTATCTAGGCCAAACTTCTTAGATCCTTGGGTAGCTTACTGAACTGGTGGTTTGTTAACCTCTTTAAGGCAAGCATGGTACTTCACATGGAAGAACACATTGTACAATGAAACATTCCCTGCACATTCAATTAAGTGGGAATTAAACTGAACATTCCATGAACAACTGGTAGGCTGGTAGGCTGTATAAAGCAGCTTGAGGTCCTACTTTATGCTTTTATGGAAAATGAGTAATTATAGTTAATTCTTCTAGAGAGTAAGAAAGGATTCACTTAAAGTGTGGAAGTATCCTTTTTCTCACTAGAGCATGGAAAGTTCTCATTACACATAAGGTCCCTCCTGGTAAAATGTTCTAATTTTGTGAATATTGCATTATGTAAGAACTAAGCAATATAAGACTTCTCCTGAAGAAAGAAAGGAAGGAAGGAAGGAAGGGAGGGAGGAAGGAAGGAAGGAAGGAAGGACAGACAAACGGGTGACTTTAAGTGGGAAATCCTATTCTAGATCAGTGGTTCCCAACTGGGGGTAATTTTGTCCCCAGAAGACATGTAGAGACATTTTTGACTGTCACAACATAGGACAGGGGGCACTTTACAACTGGTATCTGGTAGGTAGAGGCCAAGGATACTGCTAAATATCCTACAACGGAAAAGAGAGCCCACCACCACAAAGATTTTTTTTCATACATTCTTTATTTTTTTTAATTTTTATTTTTATTTAAACATATAATGTAACCCCATCACCCTCTCCCAACCCCCTCCCCCCCACCCCCTCAGTTTGTTATATGACACAAAGATTTCTCTACCCCAAAATTCCAACAGTAAGGTTGAGAAACCCAGTTCTATAAGAAGCTCTGCCATGTATATGAACTTCACCAAGTGATTTTCCCTAATCATGATGTGGGGCACAGAATTCTTTCCTTACCTAGCTTATAAGTGAAGACACAAAATGTCAATGAAGTATTTGATAAACTGCAAATACTGATATTAATATGTTTTTAAAGCATAAGAACACATAAAAACTAGTTGCTGAGTTATAGGTAGCATTAGCCAGCCAGTACACTTAAAGTAAGCAGCCCTAAGGACATGGTTTCAAACATGGCCATCTAGCATGATAGCCTGTTTTCCCTGGGATCCTAGGGCCCATGTCCAAAGAGACCCTAATACCTCAGACTCTTCTAGAATAAATGTAGTCCCTGAGAAAGCATCTAGGAGATGCCTTGAGAGCCACTAGGGGAGGGTAACTTGTTCACTCCACTGTTGGCCTCCATTTGGCACCAAAGTAATGGCCAATTAGCCTACTAATGGCAGACTTTCAACAAGAACCAACTAGTGGATATTTTTTAGAGCGCTTAGAATGCTTTGCACTTGGGTGTTTGAGAAGAAGCTGTCCCTAATCCAGGCATCATTTAAAGAGAAATAAACACATTGCAATAAAGTTTGGATTGAGTATGTTTTCAGGTACAGAATGTAGAGGGAATTAATATTTTTCATCCTCAGATCTCTTAATAAAGTTTTCTGGAAGAAAAAACTAGTAATAAGAATAGTAACATACTATAATCACCAACATTTCTTAGTTTCTTAGGATCTGGAAAATATTATCCTCATGCCTTTATTAACAACCATACATATTAGGAAAACTTGCCTCAACTCTGGATTCCCAACAAAGATGAAGGTGAAGTGCCACACATCTATAATCTATTACTTTTCTCTGCTTTTTCCCATGTTCAGGTTTTAAATCCATAGATCTTAATTCCTCTTATTTTAATATCTATTTAGCAAATCTAAAGACTTAGTCTTTATTATAGGAGATCATGATGCAGGTTGACTGAACTAATTCTGATGCCAAAACTCAAAGAAAAATCTACTATTCTTATGGTTAATGGTCTAACTGGGCCTGCATCCAGGCTTTCCCAACTCCTTTCAACTATCCCTTCTACACAACATGCTGCCTCCCTTGATTATTTTTTAATAGATGGTAGACTTAAAAATTACTTCACAGCCTCATGAACAGTGGTCTACTGCTTCTTACATATCTTTTTATAAGTGGCTTTCAATGACTATATTAAGTTGAACTTGATCTTGAAAATAGTTTCAAATATTATAAATAAAGACAAATTTTTAACTGCTATTCCTTCCATCTTGGACAATCTTGTCACCAAATACAAATTTATTCTTCATCTCCCCCATTAAAATATAAGCTCCATGATGGAAATGCCTAGAATAGCACCTGGCACAATGTAGATGCACAGTAAATATTGTTGAATGAAAGAGTAAATATTGTTGAATGAAAGAGTAAATCTCTCTCTCGTCTATAGCCCTCCAGGAATTCTGGATCCTTTTATAATAAGAACCACTTTCCTGCAGTTATTTTGCTTAAGAGAAAGTTCATCTACTACATGAAGTTGAATACAACCTTGAACAAGAGATGTAGATCAGATACATTTCCAAGAACAAATAGGGTCTCCTCTGAAACCTACCTAACCAAAAAGAAATGAAAAAGGAAATAAAAGACCCACATTAAGAATGGTAGATAAAGGCCTCCTTTGGCCAAGATACCTACAGAGGACAAAGTGAAGCCACTACAGCAGATGGGATGAGTGTGGGTACCTGCATCCAGAGAAAAGGGACAATTGCAAAAAGATCATCAGCTATCCAATTACCCAAAGAGAACCTAAGAACCCCTTCTGCAAGTGAAGACCCAATGCAAGATAACTAGAAAGCCCAGTGGACTGGTTTCAGGTACAGCTTTGAGCAGGATTCAAGTGATACGACCAGGACTCCATTTCTCTCCATCTCTCTGCATTTTTCTGCATTTGGTTCAACCTCCCAGTAGGCTTTTACCCTGGGACTGCAAAAGACTGCACTCTTTCTAGTCTATATCCGTCTAATCTTAAGTTCAGCAGAAAAGAGGGAATCTGCTTCCATGATGGCAAACCAATGTCCCAAACTGAGTCTCACTAACTCCTACTGGCCTGACCTGGATCAGAGGTCGGTCCTTAATCCAGCCACTCTGGCTAGGAAATAGGAGATTTTCACTGGCCTATGCCTATGCTCCATTTCTAAATCAACTTCTCTTGAAACACACAGACTAAGAGTTGGGGGGAGACAGGATTCCCCCCAATGGACTATCAGGATATAGTTTTCATACAGGGAACTAGATGCTAGAGGCTAAAACCACTAATATGTACTCCGTTTTCCAACTAAACTTAGGTATGGCTTTTACTCTAGGTGGCCAAGAATATGCTTTGTTCTTGGATTCTCAGAATCTCTAAAGACAACAGAAGCAGCAGAAATTTGGGAATGTGAATTAAAAGCTGGCTCCTACTTATTATTTGCCATGTGGCCCAAAGTTATTTAGCCTCACTAATCCTTAACATCTCATTTATAATTCAGTGATAATACCACCTTCCTCAGAGTTATTAGGACTTGGAGAATGTACACAAATTGTTCAGCTCATTGACTCATTAGTGAATCCCAAAAATGGCTGTGATGATGGTGATAATCATGGGACATTTAGCTGCCTCACTGCCAGTACAACTCTGTTCACCTATTTCTCTATTTCACCATGCTTGGCATGCTCTTAATGAGGCATAGCCAACCTGAAAAAGGTGCAGTGGCCATTCTAATCCATGTGTCCTACCTTTCTTTGATTATAACCTCATTTATAGGAGGCTAAAATTAATTCCACTAACCTCATCCTTACTCTATCTTTTGGTACAGATTATATGAAGCAAAAAGTATTTTTTCCTCTCCTACAAGATTAAAGATTTCAGTTAGTTCTACCCTAGAAAGTAGATACTTCATCACTGTTAAAAACAAAACAAAGGCCAAATCCCTTTAGAACACTGGTCATAGAAAAGTCCAATTTAAACGAGCACATTTTGCTTCTGTCATTCTCTGCCTCCACAATTCTGACATTCTCTACAAAATCCCTTTTTCTTGAATAATAGAAACATCCACAGTATCACTCCCTGTTGGTAGGGCCTAATGAAGCTGGTTCCTCACCAGAAATGGGGAAATTTTCTCTCCCAGCACCTTCCCAAAGTCTGGGAAAATGGATCTTCCATCTTGAATATAGAAAGTCCCCATTTTGGTTTTTCCTTAGAATGTGCTGCCTAAACTTCAGGCTCTCAATGACACTGGGAAGGACTTGTGAGGACTATTAGATAGAAGGCCATATTTCTCAGCGCATTTTAATGCATCTGTATTTCAAATGGTTTTTCTATGTCCTTTGCCTTTCACTATCAATAGCAAATCCTCAGAAGACTTTGTGGCATGGTCATAATTCAACTTGTCCTCGTTCAATTTTATTCTATGTTGGAGAAAAAATATAGCTGATTGCGGTCACTCTTGGCACACTGCAAGCATCCATTACATAAGAGGTAAAACTCAGTTTTATGATTTGGGTCATAATGACATTCTTAGAACATGTTTTACTACTAAAGTTATCCTAAAGGAATTTTTTTAAAAGTACCTTGATTCCATGGAACACTTCTAAAACCCCAGTTTTCTGATCTCTTCTAGAAGTAGGTTAATTGGTCAGCAATAGACCACTTAGCATTAATTACATTCTTTCTTAGATTTACTTTAGGAAATGTTAGAGGGCAAGGTGAGTTATGTATTCTGAAGTGTAGAGATTCAGAAGAACACTTCAGATTGTAGGATTCCTTGACCACAATGGATTCTCTTCTTCATCATTGTGTTCACCACGAATCAGGGCCCATAAACAGAAGCTCAAAAATCAAAACCATAAAAATCAAGTGGATGCCCAGGATGTATGGTCATGAACTAGCTGAACCCAGCATGTTCTTTTCCAGTAGAGAGCATTTACAGGAGATAGTCACTGTGAAAGTATCTGTGTAAGGATTGTAAAAACATAGGTTTCTAAATATTCTCATTGACATAGATAAAACTTCAAGTAAATTCTCTTCCAGACTAAACTGAGTAAATGAAGCCAGAACAGAGCATTTTCTTCAGTGATCATGAAAAGTATTTCTCAGGTTAAGTCTTACTAACCAATCAATGTGACCACATCATCACCCACCCCATCCCTCAACAACACCTGATTTCCCTGGAAGGCACTGGCGTTTAAGATCCTAAGAAACGCTCTGTTTAAAATCAAATCCTACTTATGAACAGACTCCAATTTACCTTTCTGCTTTCAACAGATGAAGATGCATTTTTTTTTATTTCTTTGGATTTTATTTCATCCTCTCTTCAGCCTTAAGGGCACTATCCTTTTGTAGAACTTATGATTAAATTATTTCCTGGACTTTGGAGGAAATGAAGTTCAGGGAGCTTTAACAAGACTTACTATAGATCAGAGAACCTTCACTCCTACTCCCAGCTCATCTGTTAGAGCTCCAGGAGAGGAGGAGAGGATGGTGATAAAGTCGAGTTAACCTAAGTCAGAGTCCTCCTGCCTCCCTCCACACTATGTACTAGCTTCCCTATCAGCACATTCGTGTTCCCTCCATCCTCCTGGAGCTTACAGACAAGCTACCACCAATGTACTGCTACCACCAAAACACAGTACATTAAATGCCACATGAGCGCACATGGGGTAGACACCTTCAAGACAGACTTTCCAGGTGTAAAATTTGTGTACGCCATGTTCTCTGCAGGATCCTAAGCTTCCTTTCATGCTCTATTGTTGTGGTCTTGAGGTTCTTTGTTTAAAATGCTACAGCATTAATGTTACTATGGGCCCAGTGAGTTCTGCAGCCAGTCTTGGCCACACTTGCCATTTAAGGTCAGATGCAGGCCCTTCTCCTGCTCAGGCCCAGTCTGGCATCTAGAGCTCCTTCTCCAGAGCAGGCTCCAAGAACTCAGCATGTTTCCTTTTCCTCCTTAGTGCTACCATGGCATTCTTTCTTCCTTGGGCTTGCCACCCTCCTAAATTGGCTGCAGAATGATGCTTCATGCATTGGCTCATCTACTTCCTAGCTGACAAGGATATTTTTCATTTGATGTTCTTATAAACACTAAAGAGAAAACTAATAAGAGGTTATAAATTTACTAGCTAAGCAAATGGCAGATCAGTTACGTTGCAGCCTGTTTTATTACCAGGGATGGAACAAAAACTCCAGCCCACTAAGCCCAAATGGCCAAGCAGGGGAAAGCAGATACTACTTGGGTGACTAGCCTTTCTGCAGCCCAAACTGGGTCCCTAACACCTAAGGAGGGGAACCTCTGGGGCATTTTCTCAGAGGTTAAGACTCCACGAGACTCCAGAACAAGCAAATCAGATGAGCTCAGAGGACAGGGCCCTCTGCTCTGAGATCTGGAGCACTTTTATGAGAAACAGCCTATGATTAGACCCATTTTGATAGGCACTGTGATGCTTAAGGGGAAGTGAGCTTTTTGCAAAGGTCACACAGCTAACAGTTGAAGGAACCCAATCCAATCCACGGGACTCCAAATCGCTATCTCTTGACCTGGGCTGTCAGGTTTACTAGGACTCGTCTTCCAGGGCAGGGCTTTGCCTCTCCAGGATTCTCCTGAACAAATTTTCAGCTGCTGTTTAAGGAAGTGGGTAGAAATAGAAACAAGTAGCCCCACTTCCCCAGCAGGTTCAGTTCCCAATCATAAATGTGTGCTTTGGGGAAGAGGCGGCAGCCTATTCAGGTCTAACCTCTGGGGGGAGCCAGGCTGGAGAGAGGGACAGGTAAAGGCACCCCATTTCTACTTGCCAGGGAGCTGCACTCTGGGAAAGGGTCTTTATAGAGAACAGAGGCTCTGGAGAAAAAGGGCAGCGGTGTGAGGTCACAGCACATGAGAAGCTGAAGAGAAGGGCTGGGGACAGTGGCCAGGGAGGAGCAGTTTCAGTAGCTGCCAGAAGTAGAAACCATGAAGAAAGGAAGAACGTGAAGTCTAATTTTTAGAAAGCCTCTGAGTGGGAGTTTGCACAAATGCTTATGCTGCCCTTCTAACTGAACATGGTTAAATGACATTCTTCACATCTCCTGAAGCTAGACTGCTGTTTCTCTTTAATGCAACATCAACATCCTGAGCCACAGGAGACTCTGGGATTGAAGTTACATAAGGAACAATTCCGCATTCCCCCATTTCTACTGCTTTGGAAGTATCCAGAAGCCTCTCTGGTAGGATTCGTCCTAACCCGTGAATTCTGCCACTAGCCAGAACTCTGGTAGATACTAGCTACTTCCTTTTTTTTAGTAAGAAACTTTTATTTTTTTAAAAATTTTATTTATTTATCAGAGAAAGAGAGACAGAAACAGAGAGCACAAGCAGGCAGACTGGCAGGCAGAGGCAGAGAGGGAAGCATGCTCCCTGCTGAGCAAGGAGCCTGATGTGGGACTGGATCCCAGGACCCTGGGATCATGACCTGAGCCGAAGGCAGTGGCTTAACCCACTGAGCCACCCAGGTGTCCCTTTAGTAAGAAACTTTTAAAAGGCAAAACAAGGGGCGCCTGGGTGGCTCAGTGGGTTAAGCCTCTGCCTTCGGCTCAGGTCATGATCCCAGGGCCCTGGGATCAAGCCCCGAATCGGGCTCTCTGCTCAGCGGGGGGGCCTGCTTTCCCCTCCCTCTCTGCGTACCTGTGATCTGTCAAATAAATAAATGAAATCTTTAAAAAAAAAAAAAAAGGCAAAACAAAACCAAAGAAATAAAACATCAGTTTTTAAGAAGCATACAGGAGAAGATTCCAGCAACATATAATCAGCTACCTAGAGAGCAGAAAACAAATCATATATCCAATGACTAGATGAATTCCATCCAAAATGTTAAAAATAAGCTTTGGTTATGTGGGTCCAGCAGGGACAAGGGTTTCCCTAATAAGTATCTGGATTCCAAATGAGACCTTAGACTCTTGAGGACCTTGGAAGCATATGTATGTATTCAGAAATGATTAGTCATCATTTATTGGACCCTTATGCCAATTTTTTTTAAACCTTAGTCAAGTCCCAGGTTAATAATCTATTACATTAGATTTGCTACTTGGAGATAGACTTCCAGATTAACAAAGCAGAGTAGTGAAATAGGGATACTCACATGATATCAGGGGAAGAACTTACAGAGGCTATTTTCACCTTAGCAGGGAATAATTCACTTGGCAAGCCACCAGGGGCAGGGAGTTTGGGGGGTGGTGATGGAGAGAGACTAAAATGTCAGAAGTTTAAAATCTTGATTAGGTTAACTCCCAAGCTCCTGAGAAAATGGTTAACTCTGCTAGCAAGAGTTTTCTAGCCTCTTTAAGCTCCCTTAAAGTTCCCTTTAAGTTCCATTCCCTGAAATGGAGATTAGGTCCAAGAGTGTGTGGGGCAAGGGAAACACTTTTTTCCTTGGACTAGAACACAATCCACTCTAATGAAACTGGATTTTTAAGTGAACAAAGAACTTCCATAAGTTTTGCCTAGATCTTTCCTCATGAAGAGGATTGTCATGTGATCCAAACTGTACCAGTTCCATTTTGTTTTATTGGAGGTAAAATTCATATAAAATGGATCTATACAATCCAGTGGCCTGTAAAATATTCATAATGTTATGCAATCACCACCTCTAGTTCTAGGACATGATCCGTCTGAAAGGAATCTCTGTAGCCACTGAGTAGTCGCTCCCCTCCCCTGGCAACCACCAGGTCTATTGTCTGTTCATTTAGCTCTCAGTTTCCTATAAAAGAAGCCTTCAACATGTGTCCTTTAGTCTCTGACTTTTTTAGCATAAGACTTTTGAGATGCATCCATATTATAGCTTGTATCTGTACATTCTTTTTCATGGCTGAATAATGTTCCATTGTGTGACGATACCACAATTTTGTTTATCCACTTTGTTGATGGACATTTGGGTTGTTTCCGCTTTTTGGCCAGTAGAAATACTGCTGCCAGGAATCTACTAATATTATTATAAAATACCTCATAATCCTCAGCAATATATATATGTGCATATATATATATATATTTATATACATATATCTCCATATATACCTGTATATCTATATATGGAGAGAGAGAGAGAAAGATATTGCCTCATCTGAGCCTGTAATAGATCCTCCTGCTCATCTCAGGATTTTCCTCAGACACTAAGATATAAATTTCAAAGGTATAATTCCAAGTGACCCATTTACTAAATGGTAGGACTCAGGTACTTGGATTCTTAGTAGAAAGCTCTGTACCCCATGCAGGACTTCAAGTCCTTAACTATTTTCATCTGGGACCAGTTTTCCTTCAGCAGGGAACCCATTCTAATAATTTCCCAATACAAACCCCACTGAGAACAGTGGCTAGATATTAATCTCCAAGGAAGCAGAAATTATGTCTTATTCATCTTTATGGACCCACATCTAATACACCATCTATCTAGCACAAAGTTGACACCAAAAAAAGGTTTGGAGGGAAGGAAAGGAAAAGAGGAGAAAGGACACATTAGGAATAAATTATCAAGGTTAGGAAAGCACAGTAGCACCTCTCACACCTTATCCATAGGGGCTATGTTTCCAGACTCCCAGGGGAGGCCTGAAACCATGGGGAGTACCAAACCCTGTATATTCTATATTTTCCCTATAATTAAAACAACCCGAAACAGAGTCATCTGCCCGTTACCACCACTACAACAGCAAACCAAGGTTTATTTCAACTTAGGAATGTGACTTTTTTAAAAAATTTTTTATTATGGTATGTTAATCACCATACAGTACATCATTGGTTTTTGATGTTGTGTTCCAGGATTCATTATTTTCATCTAACACCCAGTGCTCATTGCAACACGTGTCCTCCTTAATACCCATCACTAGGAGAAATGTGACATTTTGACAATCTGATGTTTCCTGATCAGCACTAGGGAGAGAATCTGCTTGGTAAAAATCCCCACTATTCCCTTTGACCCCAAACTAGAAGATGTAACCTTTCTTTTTTCTTTTGCTAACAACTTCTTGCCCTTCCCTCCTTCCTATAAAAACCTTCCATTTTGTACAACTCTTAAGAGCATCTCTCTATAGTATTGCTAGATAGGATGTCGCCAGATAACATAACTTAAATAAAGTCAATTAGATCTTGATGTTTACTTGGGTGAATTTTGGTTTTTTAACATTGTATATATATACCTATGAAAATTTGGTTTATAAATTAGTCACAGTAAGATTAACAACTAAAATAGAATAGTTATAAGAATAGACTGGGAGGTGCCTGTGTGGCTCAGTTGGTTGGGACACTGCCTTCAGCTCAGGTCATGATCCTAGAGTCCCAGGATCGAGTTCTGCATCAGGCTCCCAGCTCTGTGGGGAGTCTGCTTCTCTCTCTGACTTTATGCCCTCTCATCTCTCTCACTCTCTCTCTCAAATAAATAAAAGCTTAAAAAAAAAAAAAAGACTAGACTGGGACAAGCAACCTGTGAATGTGGTCTCTCAAAAATCTTACTGCGCTGTACTCACTCTGTGTGAGGATGTATGATGATAAAAGGTCTACATGAGGTGAATGACATAGGCATTGTGATGCAGCGTTAGGCTGCTATGGACTTTTCCATGATTTGTCAGGAATGCTTCCAGACCACAGGTAACTGAAACTGCAGAAAATGAAACCCCACGTTAGGGTTGGGGGAGATACTATATTTGCACCTGTGACTTCCTGAGTGTTGTGCTTTTACACACCATGAGATCATGAGCCCCAATAAAGTCCTGACTGTAAGTAAAAAAATAGGGGGTGGGGTAGAAAGTGCTGTGGTCAGACCCCCAAACAGCAAAATTCCTGCCACCGTATCAAGACTTTTTCTCTTCCCTGTTTTGAAACCATATCATGGTCTAAAAACAAACATGAAAACTAAAAACAGCAGCAAAAATAACAAGAGCACTTCCTAAAGGGCATTAGTTCTAATGTCCTATTGCCAAGGCTATACTGCCCAACCCATTCTCTATGTCCAGGACAAATAATAGCTCTGACTACACCATTCTATCCAGGTGAGCTCTGGATTTACAATCCTACGAAAGACTACAGAGTTCTTAGGACACTGGACAGATTCAAGATGGATTCAAATCCTGGAATGACTATAGAATCAAAATCTCAGAAGCCTGTCCAAGCCCTACTCCAAGCTTTGTTTTCTTTAAGATTTTATTTTAGAGAGAGCATACACAATAAGGGGAAGGTACAGAGGCAGAGAATCTTAAGCATACTCTCTGCTGTGCACAAAGCCCAATGCAGGGCTCAATCCCACCACCCTGAGATCATGACCAGAACTGAAAGCAAGAGCCTGATACTTAATGGACATGAGCCACCCAGGAGGTATCCCCCATCCTAATTTCTCACCTATTGCAGTACACATAAGAAATCTCTGCAGAGGGGTCCCTGGGTGGCTCAGTGGGTTAAGCCTCTGCCTTTGGCTCAGCTCATGATCCTAGCACCCTGGGATCGAGCCCCACATTTGGCTCTCTGCTCAGCAGGGAGCCTGCTTCCCACCCCCCGCCTGCCTCTCTGCTTACTTGTGATTTTTCTCTCTCTGTCAAATAAATAAATAAAATATTAAAAAAAAGAAATCTCTGCAGAGCATGTTGGGCTAAGTGAAGAGCTGCTTATAGCTGACACATGGGCTTGGACCTACTAAGAATTATGGGAAACTGCTCTAAATAGGAACAAAAACCCAACCAACAAGTGAATCCAAAGCGATAAGAAAATAGACCCCAGGGGGAGGAGCCAGCTCCCAGCAAGCAGCAGAGCAACAGAGCACAAAATCAGGACTTTTAAAAGTCTGCTCCACTGAGAGACATTGCTCCAGAGGCTAAACTGGGGTGAAGCCCACGGGGGACAGCGTGGCCTCAGGTCCTGTGGGGTCACAGAAGGATCAGGGGTGTCTGAGTGTCACAGAGTTCACAGGTATTAGAGCGGGGAAGCCAGCTACAGAGACAGAGCCGAGGAGTGAGCTCTTGAACCATAATCTGTGGCACAGACCACTGCTCTGTGAGTGGGGTCCCCACAAGATCTGGGGAGACACACCCCCACCAGAAGAGCTCAGGGATCTGTGGGATTCGGAGACTCCAGGTGGAGCTGTGTGCCAGAGACAGAGACGCTTGGTCACAGGCTGGGTGAGCTTGGAGCAGGGCCAGAGGCCAGGGAGACAGGAGTGATTGAGTGCTTTTCTCTGAGGGCGCACTGAGGAGTGGGGCCCTGAGCTCTCAGGTCCTCTGGGCCAGAGATTGGGAGGCCACCATTTTCATTCCCATCCTCCGGAACTCTACGCAAAGCATTGAGGGAATAAAAGCTCCCGACAGTGAACCTGAACAGATTACTTAGCCTGGCCCTTGGTAAGGGTGGTGCAATTCTGCCTGGGGCAAAGACACTTGAGAATCACTACAACAGGCCCCTCCCCCAGAAGATCAACAAGAAATCCAGCCAAGACCAAGTTCACTTACCAAGGACAGCGGAATTCCAAAGGAAGAGAAAGCAAAGCATGGAACTCATGGCCTTCTCTCCATGAATCTTTAGTCTTGCAAAGTTAATCAAATTTTTTAAATTTTTTTCTTCTGTTAATTTTTTTTAACTTTTACCCTTTCCTCTTTTAACGTTTTTTAACTAGTTTATCTTAATACCTTTCACAAAAAAAATCTTTTTTGAAACTTTATTATTTTAGTCATATTTTATCCTTCATTGTATCTAACTTTATTCTTTGTATACACATAGGTTTTTTTCTTCCAAAAAATTTGGGGTACAACTTCTTCTAATAGATCAAAATAAACCCTAAATCTAGCACCAGGCTTGTTTTAGTCTCCAGCCCAAGCAAATTCTCTCCATGTTCTTTTTCTTTATTCTCCCAACCAACTTACCTTATCAACTCCTTTGTTAGAAATTTAAATTTTTTTTTTTCATTTTTATAGTCATATTCCATCCCTTCATTGTGTTTACCCTTATATATGTTTTACACTCTTTAAAATTTTGGGAGGTAGTTTCTTCTAAGAGGTCAAAACACTCCCAAAATTAAGTGGGTGGCCCTAGTCACCAGTCTAATATGTATATATTTTTTCTTTTTTTATATATTTCCTTTGTGGTTTTTTTTTTCTTTTCTGAACTTCTTTTTACCCCCTTTCTCCCCTCCATGGTTTGGGGTCTCTTCTGATTTGGTTAAAGCACATTTTCCTAGGGTCTTTGCCACCCTTTTAGTATTTCATTTGCTCCTTCATATATTCTTATCTGGACAAAATGACAAGGTGGGAAAACTCACCACACACACACAAAAAAAAGAACAGGAGGCAGTACAGAAGGCTAGGGACCTAATCAATACAGACATTGGTAATATGTCAGATCTAGAGTTCAGGATGATGATTCTCAAGGATCTAGCCAGGCTCAAAAAAGGCATGGAAGATATTAGAGAAACCCTGTCCAGAAAAATAAAAGTCCTTTCTGGAGAAATAAAAGAACTAAAATCTAACCAAGTTGAAATTTAAAAAAGCTATTAATGAGGTGCAATAAAAAATGGAGGCTCTTACTGCTAGGATAAATGAGGCAGAAGAGAGAATTAGTGATATAGAAGACGAAATGACAGAGAATAAAGAAGCTGAGCAAAAGAGAGACAAACAACTACTGGACCACGAGGGGAGAATTTGAGAGATAAATGATACCATAAGATAGAACAACATTAGAATAATTGGGATTCCAGAAGAAGAAGAAAGAAAAAGCGAGCAGAAGGTATATTGGAGAGAATTATTGTAGAGAATATCCCTAATATGGCAAAGGGAACAAGCATCAAATTCCAGGAGGTGCAGAGAATCCCCCTCAAAGTCAATAAGAATAGGTCCACACCCTGTCATTTAATAGTAAAATTTACAAGTCTTAGTGACAAAGAGAAAATCCTGAAAGCAGCCTGGGAAAAGAAGTCTGTAACATACAATGGTAAAAATATTAGATTGGCAGTGGACTTATCCATAGAGACCTGGCAGGCCAGAAAGAACTGGCATGATATATTCAGAGCACTAAACGAGGAAAACATGCAGCCAAGAATACTATATCCAGCTAGATTATCATTGAAAATAGAAGGCGAGATAAAAAGCTTCCAGGACAAACAAAAACTGAAAGAATCTGCAAAAACCAAACCAGCTCTACAGGAAATATTGAAAGGGGTCCTCTAAGCAAAGAGACCCTAAAAGTAGTAGATCAGAAAGGAACAGAGACAATATACAGTAACAGTCACCTTACAGGCAATACAATGGCACTAAATTCATCTCTCAATAGTTACCCTGAATGTAAATGGGCTAAATGCCATAATTAAAAGACACAGGGCTTCAGAATGGATAAAAAACCAAAATCCATCAATATGCTGTCTACAAGAAACTCATTTTAGAACCAAAGACACCTCCAGATTTAAAGTTGGGGCGGGGGGACAAGTTACCATGCTAATGGACATCAGAAGAAAGCTGGGGTGGCAATCCTTATATCAGATCAATTAGATTTTAAGCCAAAGACTCTAACAAGAGATGAGGAAGGACACTAGATCATATCCAAAGGGTCTGTCCAACAAGAAGATCTAACAATTTTAAATATCTATGCCCGTAACATGGGAGCAGCCAACTATATAAACCAATTAATAACAAAATCAAAGAAACACATTGACAAGAATACAATAATAGTAGGGGACTTTAACACACCCCTCACTGAAATGGACAGATCATCAAAGCAAAAGATCAACAAGGAAATAAAGGCCTTAAATGACACACTGGACCAGAGGGACATCACAGATATATTCAGAACATTCCATCCCAAAACAACAGAATACACATTTTTCTCTAGTGCCCATGGAACATTCTCCAGAATAGATCACATCCTGGGTCATAAATCAGGTCTCAACCGGTATCAGAAGATTGGGATCATTCCCTGCATATTTTCAGACCACAATGCTCTGAAGCTAGAACTCAATCACAAGAGGAAATTTGGAAAGAACCCAAATACATGGAGACTAAACAGCATCCTTCTGAAGAGTGAATGGGTCAACCAGGAAATTAAAGAAGAATTGAAAAAATTCATGGAAACAAATGATAATGAAACACAACAGTTCAAAATCTGTGGGACACAGCAAAGGCAGTCCTGAGAGGAAAATATATAGCGATACAAGCCTTTCTCAAGAAACAAGGAAAGTCTCAAATACACAACCTAACCCCACACCTAAAGGAGCTGGAGAAAGGACAACAAAGAAAGCCTAAACCCAGCAGGAGAAGAGAAATCATAAAGA
>ML102629.1:0-21258 GCA_003697995.1 Taxidea taxus jeffersonii
GAAAGGCAGAAAGAATGATCAATTATGTCTAATGTTGCTGATAGTTCTAGTGAAGTGAGTACCAAGAATTGATCATTGGACTAAACTACTTGGAGGTTATTAAATAATGGGAACTGAAATCCAGATTGGTGAATCTCCCACAAAAAGTGATACTACTTAAGTAAAAAGACCATCTACCATAAGTAGAGCACATAACTTAGAATCAATTAACTCAGTGTCATCTGTTAACATAAAAAGATTTTTAAGTCAGAAAAAATGTGCTTACTTAAATCAGTAAAAGTTTCTAAATGGAAATTTACTTTTTCATCATTATCTTCAAGTTTGGGCAAAATTTGTCTTAATCCCCTAATCTTTTCTGTCTGCATTTTTCCCATCTTTGAGTTCCTGATTTTCACCCAAAGCAATAAACACTCTAATGACCAAAAAGAATTGCCTTATGTCTATTCACTCTGAAATATAAAGATCTTATTGTATTCATCTTCCCAAAGGCACTTACATTTTAAAATAGAATTATTAGTTGAAAGTAACTTTAATACATAGGAGTTCACCAGTAATGGTGGAATTTTAATCTTTACTTAGGTTGATTTTATGGACCTTTCATATCATGTCACTTGGCAGCCAATGGTTGACATAAAGGTAAACATTCCTGAAGAACTGAGGCACAAACTTCCAATATTCTAATACTATTATATATCTTTTAAAATTAATAAGATGAGTTATTGTTTAGAAAAATTCCCAAGCATAGATCTAATTCCCAGAGTACAGGAAAAAAAATTCTTTTTATGTCCTACAATAACATGACTCTGTTTCTCTTGACTTGAGTTTCTTACATCCTTTCCAGATATATTTCCCGTTACATGAATACATATGTCATTGGAATACTTATTTAGGTCTCTTATTGGAATTGTTTCCTTAGATTAAAACATGCCTGCTTTTAAATGGCCATATATTTTAACCTCCAAATACCTACCAGGTGTGTTACCACTAATTTTTGTTAATGATTCATAAAGCATGTGCACATAATACTCAAATGTTTTCTTTTATAAAATTTGCTGATGAAAAAGTAAAGATCTATTCAATTCAGCTCAACATTTCTTTCTTCCCTGGCTAAGTCTTCCCTTTTAACCCACTGCCAAAGATTGACATCATTATCTTAATACAAATAATCTAATTCAATCAAACTAACTTTTAAAATTGAATCAAAGAGGCAGTTTGGGATATATGATTCAAAGAATTGACCTCAAACATTTGAAGACCAAATTTACCTGCTTGAAAAAACATACATAAACTCATTCTCCCTCTCAGAGTAGGTAAATGATTAAGTGTAAGAACATTATATAAAGCAACAGATGTGATATTTTTCTGCATGTTTCACCACAGCTCCTAGTCAGACCTTTAGAGATAAGCCATTTAGAGTATCCTTTAAGAAGCCTAACTTTTCTACACATTTTACAGAGACCTAAAGGATTATCTATTAATTAAAACCCTTAAGCATTATGTTTACTTTCAGGAAATAGGAAATTCAACAAATCAAGCAAAATTTACCATAGCTCAGCTACAGCAGACATATATAAAACATTTCAGAAGTTAGGTCATGAAATACTTCCTAAGCTTCATTCCTATTCCCCTGAAAATGTATTTCCATTAACTAAAACTAAGGTTATGTTATGAAGGAAGATGCTTTTAAAATTTTGATTTGTCTTGCTTTATATAAATGTAAGAGTCTTTGAATCTTTTTCCTAAGGAAAGGATATAAAGCAAATAAAAAGGAAAACATTCTAGTAAAGGTGGAGAAGGTATTCAATTTATTTGTCATCTAAAATAAGATTTTTTTTAAGTTACCAGATTCATGGATTATTTACTCTCCTGAAATATTATTACAAAGCCTATTACAGAGATATTTGCAAATAGACTCAGATAAGGATGTTCATACTCTAAACTATTCTTCAGAATAATTTAATTGACCTTCCACAGAAGAAACAAGCAACCTTTAGTAGTGAATTGAATTGTTACCTAATTTTCCCAACTTCCTTTGGGATAGCTACTTCCAGGAAATTGTTGTGGTAAGTCAAACTCAGAAATTTGGTTCTTAGTATTGGAATTAAACTTTTTAAAATCAAGAAACAGCAAAACTGCAGAGTTACTTATTTTAAACAGTTTAACACTGCATTGTGATTTTGTAAGCAAATCAATATAGAACACTTTGTGAAAGTATTATGCTCTTTATCAACTAAACCATTTTAAGGCAATTATAATTAATTACATAACTGGAAGAGGTAATAATAAAACTGGATTAGTGGCCCTGGAAATGTGAGGTGAAAAGGAATATGACCTGTATAAGGAGAGGGAAAAATCACCTAAAAAATTTATGCAAGACTCTTCAATTCTATATTAGAAAAAGAATAAAGAAAAAAACATTTGTTTAATGTGTGAGGTAAGGGACATACCTGTTTAAGTCTTCACTGTGGGCAGAAAGCACAAAGAAAATGTCTCTCCTATGAATTCTTAACTACAAACTACCCCTCACTTAGCTCTTGGCCTTCATTCCTACTACCCAAGTGATTCACAAAACTGCAAGATTAAATTTTAAGTAGTCCCTGACTGGACACCAACTATATGGTTAGAAGCAACATTAGAACCTCTTCACTTTTAAACAGGCCTCACAGAATTAAGTTCCAAGGCTCACAAGCTCAGAATCACAAGACATACTTGGAAATAAACCACCATGGAAAGGGATCAGCAGAAATGACAAAATCAGACATACAAAAGTTCAAATATTTTGTCAGCTACAGAATATAAGATGACTATGTTAAATCAAATAAAAGATGTTTTTAAATCTATGGGGCAAGAGACTACAAATATTGTCCAAATGTGTTTCAAAAATAATAAAATGGAGAGTTTGGAAATTCAACAAATATTTTAAACATAAAATTTGAAGAGCCAAGGAGAGAATTAGTGAAATAGAATATAGTAATAAAGAAATTACCCTTTATATAAAGGAGCACACATAAGAAAGAAACAGAAAATAAATATATCTTAGGAGACATGGAAGAAAAAGAGAGGAATTTGAACATTCATCTAATTAGATGTACAAAAGGAGACAAAGCAGAGAATGAGGGGAGGCAAAAGTTAAAAAGCCATAATCGTAATCTCCAGTCATCAGATTTTGGAATCCTGAAGTGTTTCTGGTATAATTAAAAAAGGAAATGGATACGAAGGCACAGAATACAGAAATTTCTGAACACAAAACCAAAAAAGATATTTTAAACACAACCAGAAAAGAAAGAATAAAATTCAATATTTTGCAAATATTTAACCTCACCTCTATGGGAGCAGTCTATGTCCCTGTTGTACTGATTCTGGGAATCTCTGTGTGTCTTCCTTTGGCCTCATAATGGGCAGAGTATTTTATTTGAGGTCAGTCTTATCACTTGTTTTGACTAATGGGCATTAGCAGACACGTCCACATACAAAGATTAAAATATATTTGAAAAGTTGGACATGACATCTTCCTGCTGCCTTTTCCCATGAAAGGACATATCTATGCTAGCCCACCTACACAAGGACAATATGAGACAACCAACCTGTACCCAACATGTCTTGAACAAAATCCAGTCAATACAGACTTTATTAGCAGACCTCCCCGGACAACCCTACAAGAATACATGATTGTTTCTTAAGCCCTTAAGTTCTGTGGTTCTCTATTATACAACATACTGAGGCAAAAGCTAACTGCTATACACTTGGACTAGAAGTGGGTTGCTGCTGTAACAAAAATCTAAACTATGTGGCAGTGGATTTGGCACCAGGGAGCAGTCAACAAGGGAACCATTATAGGAGGCTGGAAAAATAGTGAGAACTGTGGAGAGAAGCCAAACAAGTGACAACCCATGTTATGGAGAGGAAAAATACTTCCTAAAAACATTGTGTGAGATTATATGAAAGGTAGAGTTGCATATAATAAACTTGTAGAATTGGGGAGATGAACCTCAGATACGATGGAAATGCAGGAATGTTTTTTGTTTGTTTTGTTTTTGTTTTACCAGCTGCATTTGATTAAAAAATTACAAAAGAGAGGGATGCCTTGGTGGCTCAGTTGGTTAAACTGCTGCCTTCGGCTCAGATCATAATCTCGGTTCCTGGGATCGAGTCCCACATCCGGCTCCTTGCTCAGTGGGGAGCCTGCTTCTCTCTCTGCCTTTGCCTGCCACTTTGCCTGCTTGTGCTATCTCTCTCTGGCAAATAAATGAATAAAATCTTTAAAAAATGAATTAAATCAAATTAAAAATTACAAAAGAGAGAGAGAGGGAGACAAGCAGGGTGGTGGTGGGTGGTGTGGTGGGAGGGATGTGGTAAGGAAACTAGCCAGATGGTAAACAAAATTTCATGAGCATATATAAAGCTACTTAATTTCAGGGTTAAAACATGAAGTTATTTTCTACCAATCAAAGGGGTGACCACTGTACTTTGACACCTTGAAAAAGACTAAATTCAAGGTTTTTCCAGTAAAAGAAAGCTTCAAGGTAAAGACCAAAGGTGTGGTTGTAATACCCTTTGCTTTTCATTAGTCTCAAGTTTGCCATGATTCTTAGCTTGACTGTGTGCCTCCCAACCTTATTCATGAAATTCCTGTGTTACTTGCAGCCTTTCTTTAAGGCTATTAGTGGCTCTCATTAGCCATTAACTTTCACAAAAGACATGGGAGTTGAATTAGTTTCTTGGGGTTGCCATAATAATTTACCACTGGCTATGTGGTTTTAAAGAACAAAAATTTCACTTTCTCAGTTCTAGGTGCCAGCAGCATAAAATCAAGGTGTTGGCAGGGCCATGCTCCCTCTAAAGGCCCTAGGGAAGAATCCTTCTTCACCTTTTCCTAGACTTTGATTCCTTGGCCAATTGCAACATCAAGCAAAGGCGCAGAATGGATGAACAGCTAGGTGTGTGCAAAGAGTTTGGCCCTTCTGTATCATGGAAGCCCACTGGAGGGACTAATAAGAGGGGATACTGGAAAGTTGGGCAGCAGCCAAAGAATGAAAGGCTTTGAATGCCAAATTAGCAGCAAAGGAGAATTAAACAAAGAATTACGGAAGGATTTTAAGCAGAAGCATGTACCACAATCTGATCTATCTGGCAATTAAAATATACCTGCAAATATGATGCCAGCCCCTATACATCTCAACTCGGTTTATTTCCCTTCATCTCTCTATAAAATAAGCATGCTCCTTAGACTTACACAATCCAAATCACACTCTTTTTGATTAATGAATATATGAAACAGGACATTGTCACAGATCTGACCAAACTGTATTGTATCTTACTGTATTCTGCATAGCCAGGAAAAAAAATACTTATGATCTAAATAAGATTACATAATCTTTATATATAATATTTCCTTAGTCTCAAAATCGTGTTTTTTATTCCACCACTTCCTCCTTTCTTATAAGTTTGTGTACACTAATTGCTTTATTCTTGTTGTTTCATTATTTTTCCAAGTATTCAAAGTTAAACTTGCACATCAAGGAGTCTGCATTACCAACCTAGAGAAGCCTTTTGATTGTGCCTTTTAAGTTCAAAGAACAAATTCACAGTTATTGAAGAGTCAAATCACCTAGTATTTTGCAACAAAATCTACATTACAAATACAAGTAAAATAATCACAAATATATTGCTACTTACTGCAATGTGACAATGTCACTTTTTTTCCTTCTATGAAAAAGGATGAGTCACACACCAAAATAGAATTGTTAAAATATTCCTTTTGTGAATCTCCATCAGGCTCATTGCAGGTGCAATTGGTCTCTTGTGTTTTCAGAAAAAAGAAGCAAGTGGCCAATTAAAGTGGGAATGAACCCACTGAATGGTAAATTTTGGCAAGAGTTATGTTGCAGATGTAAAAAATTGGCTCTAACCTACTTAGAAAACCGAGACATGCTTGGAGAAATAAATAGGAGCGGACACCTTGATATTGGTTTTGTCTATTATAACTACCATGAGAGGAAATAAAACCAGCAGATTTCTCACTCACAGAAATCTTTGTATAAAACCATGCCTTTCAGAACAGTTTTATTTTCTTTGATGTTACTGGTAAGTGTGACCACCTCTTCTGGCTATGTATACATTTTACCTACAAAATCATAAAACAGTGAGAAAAAAAACAGGGATGAAAACTAATATTTGGTCTACTCAACAGCAAAGCCTCCATATGACAAAGCTGTTTTAGAATTCTGAGTCATAACTCAATATGTCTTTTGACAAGAGACAACTTTAACCCTTCCTTTTCTAGCAATAACAATATTTAAACAATTTTCTTGCTTTTAGACTGTAGTTGAATGTTCACCTTGGTTTAAAAACAAAACAAAAAAAAAGATTGCATGTATGTGGGCTTGTGTGTATATGTACGTGTGTTTGGGACTTTGGGAGAGGCAGATACCTGGAGAGAAATAACGACATTCATAGAAAGACTAGACCAAAAAAAAATCCTACTTCTTGGTATATTTAAAAATCTACCTTCATTAATAATAATACCTGACTCCAGGAAAGCTATGAAGAGCTTTTGTTTAATGCTATAGGTCGAGAACTAGAAGTCCTACAAAACCTCACTTGGAGTTTCTAGGAATTAAGTAACCACCAGATGTAAATGGAAAAAATCCAAGAATCAGTCATAGGACTTAGGGGGAAAATCCTGAGATCAAATACTTCTAGTTCATAGGTGAGCAAGCTCACACATGCACGTGTGCATGCGTGCACACACACGCAATGAGTCAGGGTGCCTCTTTCTTAGTGTGATTTAATGCTTGTAGTTCTAGTAGCATTCCAAAAGGGAGCACATATCCTTTTCAACTCTTTTGGTAAAATGATTTAACTGGCAATCAGAAATCCTGCCTGTTGATTTCAGCCCTACCATTAATTCAGTGAACCTGTGTGCCAGTTACATGACTTCTTTGAGTCTGAGTTCCTTTAACTTGTAAAATCATCAAGTTTAACTCAATGAAGTTCCAACTGCCTATTATATTCAGTGACTCTACACTTGGCAGTAAGTGACAGGTATATCTTCTGTACTACCATACTATCCTACCTTTTTAGTTCTTTTGTAACAAGTGAACTAAAAGTATGCAAGAAAATCACTGGATGGTGTTTATTTGAAATAAACACTGACTCAAATTTTGATCAAGCTCACCAGGCCAATGTTAACTAAAGAAATATTTTATGTAATCAAAAAAACTCAATTATTGCAACTTCTTACTCAGGACTCCACATCATTGCAGTGTTCTCCTCGCACAGTTACATTCTTGCACTGATCTAGGATGTATGCCCTGCAGAGGCAAGTCTGTTCTATCCTCAGATAATCTGGACTCGCTATTTCCCTTCTCTTGAGCTCAAACATAACTCTCTATGGCTTCTACTTCTTTTTCTTAGCTCTAATCTTTTGGAGGGCTACACATAAGTTTAATCCCTCTTCTCCATGCCAATTCTTAAAAACTTTGAAGATAGCAATCACTTCTTAACTAACCCATCTTCAGTTCTCTCCACTACTAATATGAAAGCTACGTATCCCCTTATCATCATCCTCTAAATGTGTTTATATCCCACTTAACATGCATATCTGAGTACAAAAAGTAGAGTTTGAGAAGTGCCAAGAAAAGCAGTTCTTCTGCCCTTGTTGTGGACAAATTCTTGGTAAAAGATTAAGAATAACTACATTACACTATTTGCTCACATAGGGTATAAATGAACTGGCTAAAATCTTCTTAAATGTATTGCTGTTACACCAAATTTCTTCCCTCCCATATTTGTACAGTTGGTTAAAAACGGAAAAGAAAAGATGACTCAGCTAGAAGTAAAGAGGTTTCCAACAGAACACTGTCTGATTCATGCTAAGTGATATCTGGTGGCTTTCAGAATGAAAATATTTTGATATCAGCTTGGATGTGTGGTCTTCTGTTTGGGGTTGCTTCCCATTTTTTAAACTGAAAAACTAAGAATTCCTCCACATACACTTTTCACATAGACCACTTTCTCTTTCACCTCTGTGCACATCTGTTATAACGGAATGAACAGAGTAGAGACAGAAGCCTCACAGGCCTCAGCTCTCATGAAAGATAACGGTACATTACATGATGGCATTTTGACGCCTCAGTCACGAGGAATAAAACACAGCAGCACTGTCTCTCTGAAATGCATAGAAACATGACAGTCTTAGTGTTAATGAAACATGAATACCTTTTCCTTTACAGAAATATACTGAGAAAGCTTCACTGTTTATTATGAGTCCTTCAACCCGACATTCCCCGGGCCTCGGATGTGATGGAATGGTTATACCTCCACAACATGGAGGAAAGGATGCATTACTTCCCAGCGATTTGCTACAAAATAAAAAGTAGCATATAAGTAAATAATAGCAGCTAAGTGGTGTTGATCCAATTCTCTTGTATGGTCATGAATCTCAAAAATTTCAATGTGTTTTTGGGCTATTTCTTTAAAAGAAATAATGTTTATCTAAAAGGAAAGTGACATAACTTTTAAATCTGACCTAACTTTTGAATCTGACATTTAGGATACACAGGCTTAACTTTTTACACTCAAATGAGAAGCATTTGGTATTTGGCATATATTATAATCACAAGGAAGCAGCCAAAACAGAGTTTACCTCATATAATTTGCAAACTCTTGTGATAGCAAGAAAATCAGAACCAGGGCAATTGCTCTTTTCTAATAGGTCTACCCAGTGCTCTGTTTAATTCGCTTACGCCACCTTAATTATAGCAATGATCCTGGGTGTAAGTGCTGTCCAAACACACACTGTTCTCCAGTCCCTGACCTTGGCAAAACCCACCCTTGAATTCCTTTCATTGGTACAAGTTTCCTATAACCTTCGTCAGTAAGACAGACTATTAATCCTTGCCCTTTAGAGAGCTGTAAAAACCCCTTCTAGAAATTGTCTTTTCCCCACCATCTGCTGCAGAACCAGGGAAAAACTTAGGTCAAAGTGATAAAATTTTTAAACCACTAAAGGTAAGTCTGACCATATCTCCAATTTAAAGAGCCTCTTGTGTCATCACCATCTAGAGGGAATATTCTTAGAGGTGGTCCGTTTGCAGAACCAGAGTCAGCATCTTACAACCTTATCCATTCCTCTTACTTTAATTCTCTTCATTCTTCAGCAGTTTGATAGAGGCAACAAAATTCCTAAGCTATCTCCAGATTTCTGGTGTTCCGGACAGTATCTATGAAGAAGACAATTCTCCCCCTACTCTAGAGGGGCATTTAATCCCACAGAGGCAGAGACCCAATCCTCCAAGATTCCCAAAGCCTCCTGAGAACTGGTCCTAATCTCTTGAGGTTTATATCCAAACAGCCCCTGGACATTTCGTTTCGATACTAAAGTCATGATTACCAAAGGATCATTGTTCAGGAGTCCTGATCACCTCTGAGTTACCAAATCAAAACTCAAGACACATTCTCATACAAATTGCTAACACCTGTCAGGAAAAACAGCCTTGTCCTTATATTTTATAATTACCCCTTCAAGTAGGATTTAGGTTAGAAAAAATTCCTTCACTACTCAGAACTATAAGTATGTTATCATTAACTCATTCTATCAAGCAGAACACCAGATGTCAAGCACTGTTAGACATCTTTTTGATGACTAATAAGACAATTGTTCTCCTGATAAAGGGCCTATACAAAAAGTACTTGAGACTCAATTTGTAGTACAAGGTAGTTCAATATTTTGACATGAACTGGCTCTCCAAAGCTCTTTCGTAGGAGCCAAACGCTCGAAGTCAGGGTGTGTATTTGTACATAAAGGGCTGCAATTAATACCCAGCATGTTGCATGAGTAGTCTAGGAATTGGTTTATTGTGGGGAGAGAGTATAATTAATAAATATCTTGTTAAACAGGAAAGATCAAATGCTTATATTTAAGAACAGACTTTAAAGCCGTAATACATGGATTTGAATATCAGCTCTACCTCTTTCCTAATTGTTTGACTTCGGGCAATTTAAGTTTGCTTGCTACAATTTCATCATCTATAAAATGTGGATAATGCTAGTAGACATGTTATAATGAAAAAAGAAATTTTTTCCAACCAAGTACTAGTTAATACTTGTTAAAGTGTTGTCTAACATGTTTGTGAAGAAATCAGCAGAAAGATAAAATAGCTACAAAGGAATGTTGAAGTAAAATTGCAGATTGGTTGTAATTTTTGCTAAGTTCACTTTCAACAGAACTATAAAACCATTTCATCTTTGGAGCTGATCTATCTCTGGGACTATCAAACTACAGGAACTTACTAATATCTGCAGGTCAACCTCTAACCTCAAAAAGGACAAAAAACATATGCACATCTGTTAATCATTGATATTAGCCAAAGTTCCATCTTCTGCAATTGTCAGATGATGCTCAGATGGGCTTACTGGAAAATGATCTAGCATGAGATTTTTAAAATCAGGAAGTAATCATTTTGACCTAACTCCAAGTATGGAATAAATAATTTTTAGCAGCTTTGCTGTGACTTTTATGTAAGTTCGTATTTGCAAAGTACTTAGGAAAGTGTCTGGCCCAGTGCTCAATAAAATACCCAGTACCTGTGTCATAGCAAAAATATATGGTCTATGGAATCTCTGTGATATTCTAAAAGGCCTTACATCATTTGCCTGCAATAATTCTTTAGTGATACCACAGGGATGATTTGGTTTTGGATCCCCTCCATAAGAAGACTTTTGATTCAGAGCTGACATCTTTTACGTTACAAGAAATTTATACAGCAGCTTAGGGGTATGCTTGTGCTTAAGCTCTTATTACAACTGTTGTATACAGGTAGCTTAATTCTTAAAATCCTACTAAAACAGAATTTCTACACTTTTCCAGAAGTATTGGCCTTCCTTAATGGAGTTTCTCAGAGGGAAAAGTCAAGTAGTAAAATAGAGGAGAGAAAGGTTCAAATCAATTTGAATGCCTTAATATGACAATCATTTATAGTTGGGGACAAATGTAGAGGATTCTACTTTTTTATTTCCAAAATACCTGGGCACTGTCACAGAGGCATATTTTCCTATTTTTTTCTACCCACTGTATAAACTTAGAAAAAATAAAGAGATTTACAAAGTCATACTATATTCATAATCCATTAAAATAGCATTTTTTCTTAGGGAGACTTTTGCAGCTACCAAAATTCCAAAACCCAGTTTACCTCAAACAATGTTAAGGATGGTATTTAATACTGGAAAAGGATTATGCCACAACCACTTATTCAAAGTCTTGTTTAGTGTCAGTATCTATTCAATTTTGCATGTTCCTAGCTTGATGGAAACTAACTACCTCACAGCACTCCATAAATATTTACATTGTAATCCATTATTGATATCTTCCAAACATTTTACTATAGCTTGCTAATGGCTGCAACATGACATTTCTGGGTGGAGCTGAACCATTATTTTAATTTTCTTTCCAAAAGAGATGCTTTGCACACATTAAAAAAAAAAAAAAGCCAGTGCTGGCATTTAATCGGGGCCATCACTACCAACACAAAACAAAAGCAAGATATCTAAATCAAGATCTGAAAATGAATCAAAGAATGTTTACAAGAATATTTTAACATAAAAATTCAATTTCCCTATTATAGTAAAATCTTTCTAACTCATTGGTACTGTGACCCTTATGCTCAGATGAGGTCATTTAGATCTTATAACATCATTATAATATTGAAAATATTATCTAAATCTGTATTTCACAGATGAACAAAATGGGAAGCTCACACAGGTTAAATGACTTTTGCAAAGCCACACAGCTTTTGCTGGGATCCCAACTCATAGTTTCTTCCACTGATGCCCCTTGTGCCCATAACTAAACTTTTGCCAGGAACATATCCTCTTTTATTGATACCCCTTGTATTATACATATGCTAAAGCCTCACCTACACTACAAATACAAATCAATAAATTTATCCTTGTCTACCACCTTAAATTAGGCCATCTTATATGTACCAAGTGTTTGAGTTTGTTTCAGTCTTTACTACAACTGTTTCCTGTTTTAGACTGTCAGTTCACTAAACCATGGTTAGTATTTTGGAAAGGGAAGGTAAGTAGTTTGCAGTATTAAGACAGCAACTATTGTATAGAGATGAGGTCAAATCAGGAAGCAGCATGCTGCAGGACATGAAAGCAACTAACACAGGAACCAGAACTATAGGTGTTTAAATCTTACACCTTCCATTTAATAGTTGTAAGACCTTCAGAGAATTAGCCTCTCCAAGCATCATTATTTAATAAGATGATATAAAAAATTAGCATAAGCATAGTACAGAATAGTCTTTCAAATTAAATGATGATCAATTCTTGTTTCAAAAAATAAATCCCGGGGCACCTGGGTGGCTCAGTCAGTGAAGAGTCTGCTTTTGGCTCAGGTCATGATCCCAGGGCCCTGGGATCTTCCCCTGCAGTGAGCTCCCTGCTCAGAAGGGAACCTGCTTCTCCTTCTCCCTCTGCCTGCTGCTCCCCTGCTTGTGATCTCTCTCCCTGTCAAATAAAATAAGTAAGTAAATAAATAAATTCCCTTCTAAATGTGCATACACATAAAAAAAGAAAAGAAAATGAAATACCTTTTCACATTTAGTGTTTGTAACAAAGATAGCTATTTATATCTACTTAAAAGAAGAGAGATTTTTGGATCATTATTATTATTGACTGTTTTACCACCTCATGCAAACAGGCACAAGTAAAAGCTGATCAATAATGATGAAAAGCCTTCTCTACATATATGTATATATATACACACACACAGTCCTTTATGAAGCACATTTGCCTCCATTTTCTTATTTGATGCACATCTGTGATTTAGTTTCTTACTTATTATCATCATCCTAATTGTTTCCATACTGAAAATGAACAAACTGAATTTAAAAGAGGTAAAGTAATGGACTCAAATTCGCAAGCCCACTCAGATGTAGATTTAAGAACCCTTACTCGTTCTTCCCGCTAAATCAGTTGTCCACATTTTTCACGTTCCTAATTTTTGAGGGTTCTAGATGTGAAATTTGACACAAGCTATAAAACAACAAATAATCACAGCAAAATCACCAGCCAGTCTTTTTTTTAAACTTCCACAACTCCATACTACTCCTTGATTTTAACAGAATTCACCTCAAACAGAATTTCATAAGGAGGAGAGAAATAAATAGGAGGAACTAATTAACACATCTTTTGCCCACCTAGGACAATAGAGTTTCATGCAATTAAATGTATTCGTCCATTCCTGTGTCAACCTCAGTACCACGTTTTCAGTAATTTTTTTTTTTAAGACTACCAAAATGGAGTTACAGACATTTGTTTGAAGGATAAGATTCTCAATTCGCAATAGCATAATCAAGATGCGATAGTATTGAAAAGAAATGAAAGCTATTCCCTTCAGATAGTTGACAAGAGGCAATATAAGAAATACGATTATGCAGACCCATAAACCTGTTCTACTCCATCCATCCTCTCTTACTTTGTATCTATTCAGCAAGACTTCCTGGCGCCATTTAAAACGTTAATGGGGTGTACAGTTATATTTAACTTCTCTAAAGATTCTTAATCTGTAGCAATCATCTGCTAACATCCCTAAATCCTCACAAGCCTAGTTTTTGTTTTCTCCTTAACATAGAGCCAGAGTCACATAATAAAAAGACCACAAAACCAATCACATTTTTTTGTTTCTTTTAGAGAAACATGGTATTTGGGACTCTCTGATCCCTCCTTTCTCTATATCTTAAATTCATGACATTTTAGAAATCTAATCACTTCAATTTACAAATGAGGTAACTGAGACCCAGAGAGGTGATGTAAGATATGCAAACCAGCTACAACTTGGACGCAGCAGGGTCAGAACTTAGGCACAAGAGCAATGTGCTTTCTGCTACCATGTGTCCTCAAATTAAACAAATAGGGGCCTAGAAATGTTCACAGGTAGTTCTATCAGATACTATAGCTGTACTTGCCCAGTTTTGGTCCTGGAGATAATAGATGTGTCTTGCTTAATTATTCCTTGTTAGATAAGCTTTATTCTTTCTTCATCCTACCTAAACCTACCAGAAAAAAAGACCACAAAAGAGGTCACAACCGAAAGGGAAAGAAAAATAAGGAATAAAAGAAAACATATACCTTGCTTGTATCTTACTCAATAAGAAACAAACTATTTGGCAGAGCAAAACAATAAAATGACAATTATGAAAAAAGTGTAGAAATTTTAAAATAATGTTTTTTCTGATCATACATAAATGGTCAAAATCATCACAAAACAGCAGTAAAATAGTATGGGCATGAATCTCACACACACACACATACACACACAGGTCTCTCCTTTAAATTTCTGTTGCCTTTAGTGTGTGGATGCATACTGAGTATTTTCTTACACTAATTATACTAAATATAAGTGTGTAGTTCTAACCTATAATATGCTGAGGCCTCTTTTTAAAAATTTTATTATTATCATTATTATTTTATTCTGTGTTGTTTCAGGGATACTTAATTAGGCCTGTACAACAACTTCTACATCTTTATACTTCTCTGGTTCCTTGGAAAAAGAGACACTTATTCTACAGGAAGAATATAAAGATGTCTGAGGCCCAGAATTTAAGCTGAAATCTGAATATTTGAACTTGAGAAAGGCATTTAAATAAACTCATTGGTGTTATTGTGATAAATCAGTTAATATGTATATTTTATTAATTCATTTTTAGACTATGAAAGAAGTACATGTTATATTAGAAGCTGGAGTCTAATGCAGAGAAAAACAAAACTTACTCTACAGAGACAAATAGACACATGTTCTAATTGTGGCTTCTGCCCCTTACTAGATGGGTCTTCTTACAATACAAAATAATCTGTAAAAATGTAATAATTCATATCTTAGCAAAATACCTAACCAAAAAAAAAAAAAAACCAGCTCACAGAATCTAGAAAACCATAAATAAATGACAGATTTTTCATTATTATTCTAACACGTTAGTATCATACTTACTACTATAGATGCAGATAATTTACAAAGAGATATGATGCAGAAAACTACTACTAATACAATCTAAAAGAACACCAGAAATGTGCTGATAATGGGCCTTTAAGCTACATTTGTTGCTTCTTGATATTGAAATACATGAATAGGGCCAATTCAATTTATGCTTGAAAACTGGTCAACAGTTAATAAAAAGAAATCAGTTCTGATTTTGCATTACTTTTAGTTTACATAAATTTACCTAACCTGTCTGTCTATACATCAGAAACACCTATAGAATTTCACAAAATGCTGAATTCCATCCCCCATAACAAATATATTGAACCATTATCGCCTACAGTTATGAGTTGGCAGGAAGTCACAAAGTTCTTGCCATTTCTGAGTCTAATAATAACTAAATAAGCTTTCTTTAAAGGTTTAATTAGTCTGAATTTAATGATAAAGTAAGAACCCTATTTTACAATGAAAATCAAATAAGAAAGTATATACCACTATTTTGGATATTATAGAGGTTTACTAAGAGTTGGATTAGAATAAAAATCTGTTAAAACCTCTACATTATTGTCATTATTACTACCATTGTTATTTTATTGCTATGATCATTGTTATTAGATAATACTGTGTTCCCGTGAGTTCCTCTCCAAGTATAAATAATGAATCTTTTCTTTCCATTTGCTACTTCACTGTGTCACTTCTTAACTTTACCCTACTATCCTGCCACACCAACTAAGAGTTAGAATTCAAACTCTTTTTGTGAGAATTCTTAAAACATTTATCCAAGTTATCAAATCTCAAAGGAAGACAAAATGGACCACTTGTTTTATCTAAAAAAATTGTGGCAGTACTTGGAAGATTAATTTGGTATGTTATTCTTGAGCCTTTTAAGGAAAGATATACATCTTTCCTTAAAAGATACATAAGGTGAGTAAAAAAGTTGATGATACGGTAGCTAACAACTTCAAATGGAGTCTTCAGCCTTGGAAGTGATTAAAAAATGCATTATTATTTTGATTTGGCTTAATAATAAATTATATCCAAATGTACATACATGTGTAACATGAAATACACAGAATATTCAAGAAACTTTGAACAATATTCACTTACTGAAGTAAAATCTTGACTAACTGCAGGAGTTAAAAATGGAAATTGTTGCATATATTAATCAAATGACAGCTCATTTTTGGTATCTTTTTTTATAGTATGAACTTCAATAGAGTATTTGAAGTACTGCTTGATACTTTAAAAATAGACAACCACCATATGGAATTTATTAATCTTGATTTAAGATGTTGAAGGTCAAATTAGTTTCCTCTTTCCTGGTAAGTGCTCCCTTCTACAAAGCCAATATAATTTGTTCATATTGTCATAGTTCCACATCTCCAAAACATACAGATAATTCGCATAAAATATTATTAACATTGCTATATATAGTTAAGGTTTGATTTATCACTCATTTTTGAAATGCACAAGTATTAATTGAATACATACATTTTTAATAGTTTCCTTTCTTCAACTTAACTTGGAGCCCTATTAAAGTTATTTCTGTTGAAAGGGCAAAAGTCACATCAAGCAACTAATTCATTCTACAATATAAGCATGAAATTTTTTATAATATAAAATTTACCATATTCCTATCCCTAAAGGGTATTTTGAAGAGTAACTAATAAATTAATTTAAAGAGCTTTTGACATAGTGTGCTACACACACTCAATAAAAGTGAAAAAAGAATGCTGGAATTGCTTCAAATTGAAATGGTATTATATACAACCCACAGTGTACACAATACAAACATTTCTACTTAATAAAGAATATTACCTAGGAAAAAATTGTTTTAAATGTAAAATGTAAATGTAAATGTAGAAATATCACTGTCTTTTATAACATTTCTAATTATTAATTATATAAGTAAACTTTGTAGGATTTCAGTGCTTAATCTCAGACAGGAAAGAGAAAAAGAAGAAAAATATCAGTTTTTTTACCACGAGTGTTAATCTTCCATTTCATGTTTTCATGTCCATGATTATCCTTAGACTAAGGGATCTTCATGAATAGAACACGTCCTACCCTTCCAAAAAACAATGAGCAAAGACATCTGTTTCTCTCCATATGTCAGATAAGAAAATGTTCAGAATCTCTGCATCCCATTCTAACTCTTATCCAGCAGCATATCTAGAACTTTCAGAAATTCCTAAATTTCACCTCTGCTAAATTCCATTAATGTAAGCCACCCTCTTTGCTTAAGTTAATGGTAGAAGTACTTAAGCAATGCTCCTGTATTTTAGCTCTAGGATGTATGGAAGAGAAAAACATAGTAAGAAAAACTGTACAATCATCCTTTGCCCTATAGCTCATCTTCAATTAGCTTTGAGGTCCTATCAGTCCCACACCTGAAATTGCTCTCAAATTCTTTCATTCACTTTCTTATCACCTCTGACCTGGATTTGCAAAAAATCTTGTAAAAATCTGAAAATTTCTGTCTCTATTCTCTCTCTCCTTCAATCACTCTTACACAATATCCCAAGGATTAATAGCCTGATGCCCTAGTCTGTGCACAGTAGTGAGGAATGCCGTAGCACATAGTATTACTCTCTCCCAGACAGGCTAAGTTTAGGTGATCACCTTTGGAAATGCAAAGAAATGAATATGAAAAGATAACAGATGGTCATTTTTATAGGAACTCACCCAAAGAAATTATTCTTTAAATATTTTATGGATTAAACCAGATTGTTTCCCAATTGTCCATCAAAAGCACAAGGTATATTCTGAGAATGAAATATCTGGAAGAGAGTGTTTTGAAGCAAGCCAAACAAAGAAGCAATCAATCCTGCTACTTCTTCTGTTCTATTATAATCTGGCTGAAGACATATTTATATTTTTAGCCCATAGCTCTTTTCTCAGTTTCAGACCTACATATCCATCTGCCAACTTGACATCTATACTTGAACATCTTAAAAGCATCCCAAATTTAACATGGACAAATATTAACTTTTGAAATTCCTCTTCAAACATTCTCCAAAGTTTGGCATATCGACATTTTAAGATATGGTCCTTCTATATCCTCCCACCTAAATTATCTTTGATAACTTCATCTACTACATGACACTCATCCAAGTTCCTGATTGTATGTCCAGGAAATATCTAGATTTAAACCACTTTTCTGCACCCCTTCTGTCATCATCTTAGGCCAAGACACCTCCTTTTCTAAACTGAACTCTGTCAATAACCACATTACTATCTCTCTGTTTCTATTCTTGCCCCTCTAGTCCACTCCCCCTCAGAGCAGCAGAGTGAAATTTTAAAACATTAAATTATATAATATCTCTCACCTGTTCAAACTTATTTTCACTGAACTGAGAATAAAACACATAAATATTCTTAGAGCAACCTGAAGGCTGCTGCTTCATCTCTCTTCTCCAGTCTCAGCTTTTGCCTAGGTTTTCAGATAAGCAGTGTGTCTCACACTCACACTAAGGAGAAGTCCATTGTTTATCTGAAATCCAGATTTACTGGCTGCCCTACATTTTATCTGACAACATTAGCCATGCCACTCTCTGATTTGCTCCAGCATGCCAGCCACAACAGCTTTAAGAAATTTCCCTCTGAGCCACACCCTTTCTTGCTGTAACACCTACTATTTCTACTAACAGGAATGCTCTTCTGTCAGATCTTTACCTGACAAACTACAAGTCTTCTTTCCAGACTTACCTTAAATGCAGCTTTGTAAGAGTCATCTGACATGTTTATCCAAGTGAGATCACTCCACTAATTTCTCATAACACCTTATATATGTTTTTCTTCTTGTTCTTATCATAGTTCATATATTTATTTATGTGGACATAAATATGTGAAGGTGTGTTTGACACACCACTATATCCTCAATGCTAGCAGAAAATCGTGGACATAGTAGAGCCTCAATATGTATTTTCAAAAGGCAGAAAGGGAGGGAGGGAGGAGGGAAAAAGGAAAGGAGGAAGAAAGGAAGTCAATCTATCTAAAGCAACCCCATTATTCTAAGCCTATATTGTCTATGCAAACTTTTATCCTATAGTGCAATTTCCTGAAAGCATTTACTCTCTTTGGACCAATGCATCTGACCTTAACCATAAAATATCACTCATTCATTCTTATAGATCTATTGATCGTTTGAAATGAAGATATTGGCACACTGGCTTGTGAATGTAGTTTTTATTATTAAATGTCACAGATTTTTATCATTTTATTATAAGGTCTAGCCTAATTCCTGGTCACTTTCATTTCCCCTCATCATAGTGCCAAGTACACTTGATCTCCCAAGGCAGTTTCTGCCTCTGTCTCTGGTTTCCTATTCTATTCCTAACCCGACCCAAAGGAATATAATGAGTTCTAGCATCACATATAAGGATCAACTTCTACCCACTATTCAGTTTATTCATTAGTTAGATTTTAATCTGATAAACAATTTTAGTCTAACTGACAAGAACTGTGTTAGTCAAGACAGCAAATAAAGGTCATGTGTTTTGGAATCAGAAACCCATATCTCTAGTCTAGTCTTTGTAACTCAGTGAAATTGAAGAAGATTCTGCAACCTTCTGAATGTCAATATTCTCATTTATAAAATAAACTATCTACTTCATGGAACTACCATCTTGATTACATGAGGTTGCTTTCCACTCCTTAAAAACTTTAATTCAGAATTCCAAATCCAAGCCCATACATGATCTGGATACTATTAAACTCACCAGACTCCTTTAATGCTCCTTTCCTGTCTTATATCAAACAACATAAACTTTAATACTTACAGTAGACAGGTAGATAGTGCAAAAAAACGAATCTGATGGGATGTAGAGGAAAACAGGAAGTAGTGGGAATATGGATATAGTAGCTAATATAGGCCCTATTTGAAGAAATCAGCTTACTCATTCCAGGTGTTTGTTGCCACATGAGAACATAAGCTCAGTGCTTTTAGGTCATCTGATTTTTCCTTAACAGAGGCCAGAAGTTCAAATTTTTATATAAATATTGTAAATGTTAAAATCATGGGTACTGGCTAAAATAACTTTTCAATTTGGTGCAGAGGGCACCTGGGTGGCTCATTTGGTTAAGTGACTGCTTTCAGATCAGGTCATGATCCCAGGGTCCTGGGACAGAGTCCCTCATCAGGGCTCCCTGCTCAGCAGGGAGTCTTCTCCTCCCTGCCCCTCTGCTCCTCCCCCAGCTTGTGCTCTCTCTCTCTGTTGCTTACTTTCTCTCCCAAATAAATAAAATCTTTAATTAAAAAAAAAAAAGAAACTGGTGCACAATTACCAATTAAACTGGCCAGGGAAGTCATGACTGGATGTACTTTTTCTTTTGCACCCACACATTAAGATCATAAATGATAAGTAGAATATAAAAAGGGTAAAATTATAACTAGAATAAAGAAAAAAAACAAATAATAATTTCTCTGAGGAACACAGATGGAGCACAAAAAATAAGGTGGCAAAATTTGTTTTTTAATGTATGAAGCCTGTTCCTAATTCATTTCATGTGATTCCTTCTGTAGGTACTAATTTTTTAAAAAATGCCTAGAGAAGCAGCTAAGTTATATATACCTATCTAAACCACTGACCCTCCTCTACTTACCCTCAGGGCTTTTTCATTGTGCAGAAGCTAATCCAACCATCCCTTTGTCCTTGAGAGTACAAAGGCAGAGGCAGCTCTATTATGAGGGGAGTACCCAGAGCCCTGAGTCCCCCACCTGCTTCTTGGGAGCCTAGGAGTGCACACTCTAACGTTAGTAGAGTCAACAACAAACCCATCTTCCTAAGCATTGCGGAAAAATAAATCAGGATCTGTGGAAGCTCCATTGTTGTTGCTGTTATTCTTCTGCTTTCTTGTTTATTTTATACCCAGGTTCAGAAATAGATTGACCCTCTAAACTTCAGGGCTTTCTTTTAGAAAAGATGTATTAAGGTTGTTAGAAAACAAATCTCATGCTGACTCACTAGCCCCTGTACAGAGCTTGCTGCAGCCAAAGAAAAATCTGTCCAGATTTATATAGTGTTTGATTAATTTCCTCAGAAAACTTTGTTATAGATGCATCCCTGGAGCTTTTTCCTGGGTCATTTTTCCTTTATGTTTGTGTATTTTAAGAAAATGAACCAATAGTAGATTGGAGTAAGTGTTTTTTTATGAAGAAAGAAGGAAAGAAAGAAAGAAAGAGGAAAAGAAAGAGAGAGAGAGAACGAAAGAAAGAAAGAGAAAGAAAGAAAGAAAGAAAGAAAGAAAGAAAGAAAGAAAGAAAGAAAGAA